>JABCMJ010035603.1:0-31144 GCA_014822125.1 Arbutus unedo | reverse complement strand
CCCTTCAACTTTAGTTATTAGTTCATCGAACTTTAGGGCCATCTCCAGCTTTTACCCCTTTGTATGTTTCCCTTTTGACACTGGATGAATCTAAAATTGACAAACAAGAGACAGGAGATATTGTTGTCTAATTTGTTTCGGAAGAGTTATTATCGATTCTAGATCATATAGCCGCTTTGTTTGTATTGTAGTTTTTCAGTTTCTTCTTGTCGTTGATGTTGTGAGACTTTAAATATATTTACAAAATATTCCAAGCAACGATTAGATAGATATTGTTTATAAGTCGGTTAACATACACTTTGCACCCTTGCATTTTATAATTTGTGTCACTTGTTCACTTTTAATTTGAACATTCCAACCCTCCTTCAATCAGCTCCTTTCTGTTGATAAATTTGTTAAATGATTAATGAAAATGTTCATGCATGTTGCATGTGACTTCGTTGGGTGTATAACCCGTCTTGTTACATAATTCTCTCTTTAAACTCACTCAATAAACTTTTTTCAAATCTTTCACTTTTTATATATCTGTAATTCTACTATACTCATCTTGAATATTATGTAACATCTTTGACCTATCCATGAGAAGAGTGGATCAGAACTAAGCCACGGTCGCTTTGTCTTGGTAGGTTTCGGTTGCAATTGTTAATTGTGGTTAACAGTGATGATGACAATGAATGGTAACTTGCACTAGAAGTGCAAAGAAAAAAAATTCTCATTTATCAACAAGACCTTAATGGACCTAAATTATGGTTCAACAAACCCCTTGTACTTCTCACCAAGATAAGATTAAGACTTTTTTTAATATCTCGAGGGGTTTGAAGAAAATATGTTTGACAAAAATAAAGTTATACCCTTAATTGCTCCCTTCTGTTAGTAGAACCGTTAAATAATTATCGAAAAATAATCATGTAAGTTGCATGTGACCTAAAGTGAGAAGGTGGTAATGTTCAAATTCAAAGGGAAAGGTGCAAAGTGACAGCCAAAAGTGTGAAGTGCAAGGTGCAAACTGTACTTTACCCCAATACCAGTTAGCCAGGGCCTTTTGGCACTAGCTAGGACATTTTTCATGTTTCTTTATCTAGATAATCATCCAAATAATTGAGCAAGAAAATTTGATCACACAGACCTGTCCAGCAGAACAAGTAGAATTATTGTGCATGAGCCCTAACTCAACTAGTCAGATGAAAGATCATCTGTTTAAGAGGTTATGGTTTCAATCCATCGTCATCTTGTTATGTAACGCGACCACCAGGTCATAGGTTCAGTCACGAAAATAGTCTCATTTCTTGCCGGAGTAAGACTCTGTACATTAAACCCGTCCCCAAACCCTGCACTAGCGGCAATCTCCTGCACTGGGTAGTCACCTATTCTGAATGTCATGGGTTGCAAATTGTTGTGACCCCCTTATGATAGATACACAAAAGGAAAGTGATACATACTAAAGCAAATACATACTTATAATAACCATTAAGCTTCCGAAAGTTACAGTGTTCCCCAAGTATCAGAGAATAAATTGACAGGAAAAAAAAAAAAAACAGATTTAGCAAGTGATTTGCAGAAGATGGTGAACCAAACCTCAACACCTCAACCTAATGCAGCAAAAGGTATTAGAATTCCCCTCCCATTGTTAGCTGTATGCATCAGAAGGCCTCGCCATTGTGTGCCTCCTGTAAACATCAGCAGCTTAATTGTAAGTTTTGAGACGTAATTACTTCAGGATTAGACTACATTCTGAACAATTCTTTACCAATTGTAAGATGTCAGAGATTTGCCTATAAGGTGTCGCGTTATTTACACTAAAATGCCCCTGCTATATATCACACACCAGCATGTAAACAAACTAGCAAGAAAATCTAGAAGTAATCATTCTGATATGATGGGGGGGTAATAAGAAAGAAATCTCAGTGCATGAGTAAGGAAAATGATAAAACTTAACCAAATGCGGAGACAGAAAAACTGGAGAACCACTGAATGACCAAGGTTCATAGGATAACTCAAAAGGACTTCCCAACTCACCTGATAGGCTTATGACCATTTTACGGATATCGGTTAGATGGGCCCCGGAAAGAAGTTCTCTCTCTCTCTCTCTCTCTCTCTCACACACACACACACACACACACAAACACAAAACCAAAACCAAAACCAAAACCAAATCAAATTCCCTCTTACCAAAGACAATTAGTGTTGCAATGACCTATAAATTGCAATTGAGGGGGGGGGGGGGGCGTGGGGAGGAGGGGGAGGGGCGTGGGAAATGGCCAATACATTCACATTCAAAGGACCAAGATCTTGTTTCTGCAAGGCTTCATGCAAGCCTCTGCCTAGCAAAATTCTGAACGAAAATTTACTAAACCCAAGCTTGAATGATAAAATCTCAAATACCATGTTTACATTCTCACTAGTAAATCACCTATGTCTATCTGAGTCTCTCTTTTCTTTATGTTCGCTAGGTGAGCATCTTCTGTAAGTGCAACAAAGAGAAATATGAATACATAATTCAATCCTAACAAAAGAGGCAGTGTTGAAATCAGATGTATGAACATACCAAAAGATCCAAAATCTGGAATCTAAATTCTGTATCAATGACTTAAAACTTTCCTTCCCTTTTCCTTGGTACATATCATAGTAAAAAATGTCTGAGAGACATTACATCACAAAGATAGGGCAGATCAGTTCTCGTTAATAAAGAAGAACATAGGCCATTAATGTGAAAATATTTCCTGATGATTCCACCTCTGATAGAATTTATCAACAAGCTATCCCCTTGAAGTCGATATCAACAAAACGCAAATTTAACATATTCAAAAATGCATCACATACAACTACTATACAAGCTTTGGAGCATCTTCAGAAGTTTGATGAGGTTGGATCAATTCTCTCTCGTCTTCGAGTTCATATTTTTATGTGCCCGTGCAATGAGTCTACTACCACTACTAACTTTAGCACCACAGCACATCTTCATATGCCCTCGCAAAGCCAACTGCATTCTGTTTTCCATATTCTGCCAGAGAAAGAAGTTGTGTAAGCTCCAATGTACAATAGTTATTAAGCCAGATTTAAATATAAATAAAAACCATTGCTAGAAAAATGAATGCACACACATCATATTCTAAAATGGACAGCACGTGATGAGGCAACTATTACTGTGACACAGGCGATGAAAAGTAGTCCTCTTTTTGGGATTTTTGTCTGATTTGAAGTACAAACAAAACAGACTTCAAACCTTAGTTGCAAGAACCTCCCACAGAGATGACGGACCGCATGCAATTCAGTGTAAGACTCCAGTTACAAAATCACACTCATAAAATAAAACATGCCTCTCAAAGTATGTATCTCAAAACAACAAAAGAAAAGACACAAAGTGCGCGAGAATTGTCAGTAGCCTAAGAAGCAAGGATACAGACACGGGACGCGCCAATTATACCAAAATGGGAACCAACGCCTGGCGGTAGATCCGGCAACCAGAAAAACATAATTTTTACTATTTAAACGAATACTATAACCACAAACTAAAAATAACAGAAATTACTCTAATTGTTCATAAATACACTTCACTTTTTTAACCCTTGAAACAAGTTTGCTACTCCATATTACAAATTGGCTCCTGAAGTCTACCATATGTATCTCACTTCAAAGACCAGTGTTCCAAGCATGTCATGTCCCCTGCTTAAACTTCAGCAAAACTTGGTGAATATGGCACCCGTTGTGCCTCATATGTATCCCGCCAGGCCCCTTTCTGGTCTCACACACATACGGCAACACCTCAAATAGTAGACACCAGAATATATGAGATTCATTAACTGATACTGTATACCTCTCTATTTCCGTTAACGTAAATACATTTTCAAAAAAAATTGCAATTGCCATCACTCTACAAAATTTGTTTGTTTTCTAATGTGTACAAGCACAAAGCAAAAACAATATTCATTATACTTCCTTGCGAATAATACATAGACACTCCGGCTTCCGCTTCATGCAATAGCGTCCAGCAGTAAAATTATGAAAATTAACCCATGTATAAGTTCAAGATAGACACTCTACCACATTAAAAGCTATTTATGGACAAATATCAAGGGCATTTAGGCGAAAACTCTCTTTTGATAAAGTACAATTACACAGATGATGAAACACAACCAACTAATTAGGTTACACAGACACACAAGAACTCCGAGGTGAGAGGAAAAGAGAGAACGGGGCAAGGACAGAAAGTAAAAGGGACAAAAGCTTGCTAAAGAAAGGGAAGGACAAAAGAAAGTATGTTGTTTTGTTTTGGGGGGGGGGGGGAAGAGAACAAAGACAAAAGTACATTGACTGACCTTATTACCCAACCTTTATGAGGAAAGGACCAACACGGAGAAACCTTGAATGTGGTAGAAATCGTGTGACCAAAACAGTCACTCCTAGCGAATTGGATTTTGGAATGCGCATCCAAAAAAGTCGTACACCTAGGTTCGGAAATGGTGGATTCAGCAATCCAAACATATGAGGACCCTGCCAATCAAAAAAACATACGAGGAACCTGTCCAGTCATTGAAAAATGACCATCCTGAGGGGCCAGAGATGCCACTGCCATGATCGGAGCCGTTCATCTCTTAGAGCTCGTCGAGAACATTAACCACAAGAAAAATCAAGTGCATCTGATTTCAATCAATATAATTTCAAAAAACATTTATCTTGATAAAAATAAGCTCGTACACGGTATCGGAACCCATTTACATCAAGCTAAATGTGTTGTGATCATATGTTACTGATATCCAATTGACAAATTTTACCATATATTCTCAACAAACTCTAAAAGATGAATGGTTCAGATAATCAAAGTGGGCCTACAAAAGGCCCCAACATCATGGTCCAATCCTTAAAGTGAACTAGAGCAGAACTTGCTCGAAAAGGAAAAGACAAAACAAAAAATGAGATAAAAAAACGCAGAGAAAAGTACAGTGGCTGAGCTTATTTCCCAACCTTAACAAGGAAAGGACTAAAAAGGAGAAACCTTGAATGGAGAAAAAGATAAACAAACATGGTCACACCTAGAAAATTATATTTTGGAAAGCGCATCCCAAAATATGGTACACTTGCATTCAAAATGGTGGATTCAGCAATACAAAGCAGTCCCAACATTTATCCTATCCACTTCCTCAATATTATTTTCCTCGCTGAGAAGAATAATGTATAAAATTAATCTAGAAAGAATGGAGCTTTAGCAGGAAAACGTAATTCAAAATTTAGTCAAAATGGTCCTACAATATGTGCTTTACATGAATAATCATAAAAACATTGCATTCTGCTACGGGGAAAGGGTTTTACATAAATGAATTCTCAAAAACTACATTATTAGCTTTATATCTTCTAAAATAAGTACACTATGTATTGCAATCTACAGCAGCCTACCCCCACATACCACAATTTAGGGCATACGGTCAAGGACAGACTGAGGGGTGGACGAGACCACTCTACCCAGGCTTCAAAATTTCTTTAGATACATACTATTTTTCTCTAAAGAACATCAAAATTATACGAGTTCGCCCACCCAACAATCTTTGAAATCGAACACTCTCATCCAAGATTTTTTAACAAATTTGTATGCATCTATCTTAACATAGAAAGGGTCTTTTGGTGTGAACATCATCTGAAGTTCTGTCACAAAAGTACTTTCCAAGATTGCCCAACAAAATATAAATTTTTACAACTATTATTATTCTATTATTAATCAACTATCAGGGCAAACTTGTAAAATTCGACTTGATTATCCCACTCACACTCACAAACCCCATATATTCAACTACACACATGCACACATATAGTGTGCGCCCAAACTCTAGTCCATAAAAAAAAAAAAACTCAACACTAGATTCTACATTTTACCTTCTGAATGGATATAGATACATTGATTGTATGCATCTACAATTATATATGACTATATTTTTCTGATTGTATATTGATACAAAAAACTACAACTTTTTTGGTACTATTTTTGTAATATGTCTGGAGCCCTGATTAAAAATTGATATACCTTTCATACGGGGCAAAGAACTTTTAATGTTCGCCCACCCAATGCACGAAATAATGTGTCCATCCCTGCATGCGGTGTACAACACTCCCATTCTAATTACTAGTACCAGAACAATCCTTGTTCTGTTCGTAACATAAGGTAGATGTATAACAATCTGGAAACAAGAGTATGTGACAAATGGCTGGAAAAACACAAGAACATAATTTTCATCTAAAAAAACACGTGAAGTGGCCAACAAAGAAAAGTAATATTTCATCTCTCTCCAACTCAAAATAGGTCTCCAAATTTGAAAGCAGACCAGACAAACCTTAGACCGTGGTTTGCGTTTGCTTCTAAAACTAACGGCTTTGTCCGATCCAAAATTTAAACAGAGAAATAAGATAACCTTCAATGTCACCCACTTACACCGGAAAAACGGCCATTTCTACCTTGAAATCACTTGGGACGAGCAAGTCTGTGGCTCAAAGGAGACAAACTTAATTTCTGATCCTGAGAAATCGTTTCCTTACTCCTTGCATTAAACAAGCACCATAAAATAATTTCCAAAGAACTACTTAAACATATAAGCATGTGGCGGACTGCATATGCGTGCTTGGAGAGAGAGACTTACAAATTAAATCAAAATTCTCCTCCATGATGGACTGAAACAACAGCAGACCCCAAACTTTATCCTTTGGCGTACTTATTAAGATAGCCCTGCAGAATAACATCATTAGAGGTGTTACTAAAAATTATTATCTATTCAAGCATTATTGCTTATTTTTACGAGTAAGCTATAAGTTCATCAATCTCTTCAAAACAAAATTACACTATGTGAAATCTTTCTATTTGATTAGCCAATTCATAAAACCCTCCACCCGAAAAATTTCAGAAGTTTTGTTTTCTCATTTTTCTTACAACTTACAAATAGATGTTCCTAAAGGGAATTGCTCTTAAACCCATTTTTGTTAACATATAGGTCTTTATACTTAACTATTTGCGTCAGCGTTTTACTCCCATTTGAAAATAATTAATGCAAGAACTAAAGCCCACGAACGCCTTCTTTTGTTCATCGTAAAGACCTTAGCATCTTCATCTATGATAAAGCATGCAGCTATGCTTGCAGCATATTTCCTTATGACAGTAGGTGAAGAATTTGCACTTCAAAAATAGTTTGACTTTGCCCCAGAGACATAGTTCCCCTACTAATACGTAAATCAAATACATGGGAATTAGAAATAAGCCAGTTCTGAAAGATCCTTCGCATCACCTATCAATGTGAGAAGTTATCCTCATTCTGAGAACAAGGACATCATCATGAACAGACAGAAAGCGAGGTAACGACGGGTAAAAAAGGGGTTGCATCATACTGAATCATTTATAAATTCAAATGCAGATAAACAAAAAACTGAATGACGAGTAAAACAAAATTACCGTCACAAGTTTAGACAGTTTCCGCTGTGATGAGTCAATGTAATGGTTTATCTTTGACTGAGACTTGGGTACATGGTGGCTCTTCATAGCTCCAGACACCTTGTCAACAATCTTCTTGACAATTATCTTAAATGCTTCCTTACTCAAATTACCCTGTCGCCAGGATGGTTTTAGCTCATCCTTCACGAAATTTGCAAGGGCTACTTTGAAATGTTTCATTGATCTCGAATCTTTGCTCTTCTTTCTTTTCCCTGGTGTCTTAATCTGATCAATCTCAATCTCTCCCACAGCTGCATTTACTTCATCAAGGGGGCTGCTTGCACTGGCATTATCAACATCACCCACTTCTTCATCTGCTGTCTCCCCACATTCATCATTTTCACTTTTTAAAGATGTCGTTATGGCAACAGCTTCAACGTCTTTTCGCTTGTTGTTTTCTTCCACATCTAATGGCTTGTGAGACCCACTGCAGCTCAGCATGGTCTCACGCCTCTGCCCTTGGTCAACCTTCTTCGATGATTTTGAAGATGGCTCAATGCTGTCAAAAAGTGGATCGTACTGGTCACCTGGTCCATCAAGTGGAACATGGCTCAAACTGTAAGAACTATCAAATAGGCGGGGCCTGTCGTTTTTTTGTTTCAAAACATTGGAGGTGAATTTGGATGTTAGGGGCTGGTCAAATGTGGATGCATATGGATTGTAGTGGTTGGAAATTCGTGACCCCCCAAAGTCGGACAGATTAGACAGCTGGTTCCTGTCAATAAGATCCATATATCTTGACACGGTAGAATTATTATAACCATAATCACCTTTATTAACAGTTTGACGATCAGCTCCAAGCTGCTGTAGTCCATAGGGTGCCCGTTGCTGCTGCAAGTGTGGATGATTTTGAAAAGATGTAGAATCCCTTGTAGAAGGCACATGTTGAAGGTATATATTCCCCTGAGCAAATGAAGAGCCTCCAAATGGTTGACTCATTGAGTTTACCATAGGCTGAGGGTTCAGTTTGAAATCTCCCATGTGTGAGGAAGGCCTTGGAGGGAGCTGATTCTGTTGAAATTGTGACCAATGAGAACCTTGTGTGGCAGTCACTGAAGTTACTGTTGAGTTGTCCACAAAAGGCGGCCGTGGTGGCAATGGTGGCGGAGGTGGCAGGGACCAAGAGGAGTTCGGTGGTATAGCAAAATAAGAATGCTGGTTCTGCAACAGAACTTGATTGGGAGGACAGTTCTCTATGGGAGGATAAAAAGGTGGGAAGTTTGAAGTTGGTTGCATGATTTCCCCCCGCGGTTGTGGTGGAGAAGGGGTAATTGTGCTTTGTGAAAGAGAGGGAAGAGATGGAATAACGGGTGGAACTAATTCCTTAGGAGGCAGAATTTGGGATGAAAAACTGTCACATGCCAACGGTTGGCTAGAAGGACTTGTACCAGGATATGACTGAATTGGAGATATCTTATTTAAATGAGGTGCACTAACTGGATGCTGATTTTGGAAAGTTGTTGATGTCTGAATCGGTGAAGAACCTGACATAGAAGAGCCATCCACATCTGAAGGTTGGTCAAAAGCATTCTGAAGAACTGGAAGAGAGGGATTAGCTTGAGATTGTGGAATCACCAAATTTTCCTGTGAAGATGCTAACCCATGAGAAGAGGGAGAGCCATCTACTGGATGAACAGTCTCCACTATTTCAGCCTTATCAAGAATCTCAGTGGTGGGTTCAAGTATCTCTTCTTTAATATCTTGAGTTTCATGCATGATTGCGGTTACCTCTGTAGACCTTTCAGATTTGGACACATCAATATCCAGAGATTCATCCTCTTGATCATAAACTATAGTTTGTACAGACTGCTGCGCAGAAACTAATACTTTTTCCCTATCCAGTGATTTCACATTCTCTTCAAGGAAATCAGAAGTCTCTGAAACAGGTGGGACTTCGACATATTGCTGTTTGCTCCTGTAGCGTCTCCCACCGTCAGTCTTTTCAGAGTCATGGTGCATATACCGACAAAATGCTCCACGGTAGCACCTTCCTCGAAGAAAGTCAAAACACTCTGGAAGCTGACCTTTGTCCTTTCTCATTTTGTCGCCAATAGATTCAGCCCCACGCCTATAAGAGGGAGACTTGCTCCTGCTTCTTCTTTTCTTGGGAGACCAGCTGAAACAAAAACACCAAGAAATTAAGTTCCACAATTATTACTTCACAAAATCCAAATAAAAACAAGTGAAGAGTTCACAATCCAAAGCTACAGAAACAAGTCAGTAATTGTAAGGAACAAAATTTCATTTCTTACCCATTGAAACTGCTAAAATGTTTCTATTCCAAGGAGACTGAAACAAAACATAACTGGAGTCTCAAAATTTCAATCGTCCCACCATAATGCACCGAAACATGTCGAAATTCAGTGAAACATACTACACGTTGAGTTGCTCTGGCAGCTGTTAGAAATAAGGGGCTAAGAAGCACAGATATTGTTAAGAGTTTGTCCCACAGGTAAAACTAGTATATGAGCATGGGTGGCCTCTCCATTGCTTGTCAATTGGTTTTGAGTTGAATGCCTTAACAGATATAAAACGAGACATGATACACAGGACACGGACACATATACATCATTTCTCTAAGATGTAGAAAACGGACACATTGGGAATGTTAAATTACCTATATCCAAATATATAGCTATCTAGACATGTCACTTTAGGTATGAAATAAAATCACAGATAAAATACATTTAGGACATGAGAAATCCTCACAAAAAAGGACAAAGGTATATAGGAATTTTCAAAAAATCTTTCAAACAATTTCTCTACAAATTTATTAAATATGATTAGTTGTGGTTACTATAAATTCTCCAACTTTGTATATCCTATCGATATCAAGATATGTCAAATTCTGAAATTTTTTACGATCACATGTTAACAAGTCTCCAAACATGTCAATTACAAAATTATTTCTTACTCCATGATGGTGTCGAAGCCGTGTCCGATTTATGATTTTTATTTCCTAATTATGGACACTAAAAAAAAAGAGCATCAAACACGCTCTGTCACCTTCTTTAAAGTGTCCATTTTCTTCGAAATGCAATAATGGCACTTTCACACACTCCCAACTTCTTTTGATGTTTTCATTTTGTTTCGAATGCAGTGTTGAAATGTTTCCGAAACGTTTCCAAAATGTACGCAAAGCATTGATCCTTGATTAATTAAATAAATTGTACCTGCGCGACCGGCTTCGCTTCTCCCTTCTTCTAAGTGGACTCCTCCTCCTCCTCCTCCTATCATGAGGAGATCGACTTTGGCTCGCACTTCTCCGTCTCTTACCACGCCCTCCAGTATACCCCTCGTCTGAGTCACTGTCACTAGCACCTTCTCTAACTAATCTCCCAAACTCGTCAACTTTTGGTAGAGCAGATGTGTATTTAACATCTTCCTTCTGCCGGACAGCCTTAACAATCTCAGGAGCACTGTCCAAGGGATCGTTTGGTTCTGGAGCCTCAGGATACACAGCATTTTCAATAGATTCTTGATGCTTGTAGTTATTTTCCATGAGTTCTTCAGTTTTAACAGCTGCAATGGATGCTATATTAGCTTCTGTATAACTCCTTCGTGATTCTGGGAAGAATTCCAGAGCATTTGATGGCATACTGAGAGAACATGGCACAAAAGATTCAGAGAACGTTCCAAAAGCCATATCAGCATTTGAGAGACACTCGGAGGTATCTGGCTGCAAATTAGATCTTAGATCCCCATGCAAATTCAAACCACCAGCTGTAGTTGATGGTGAGGTGGCTACAGGGCTGACATTTTCAAGACAAGGCTTGACATCATCTTCTGAACTATCATCAGAGGCATAGCCTTGTATGAGTCTGAAAGGGCTCACACTTTTAATGAGTTCACCAGGAAATTTCTCAGAACTAACTGCTGACACATTGCATTGACTTGAATCTTCTAGCTGAGGAATAGACAATTTTGCTAAATTGCTGTTTGAGGCGGACACAATACCTCCAGCTGAATTAGTGACCGAGCTATCAACTTCCTGAACTGACCTTCCATTGGTAACGTGATCGTGATCAGGGATGTGTTTAGAACCTGTAGGTTATCCAGACTAATCAATTACGAGACATATTCACACAGGTGTTCCAGTATTGTGCATACTGTGTATCAAAAAAGAGAAAGGCATGATGCAATTTTGAATCAAGAAATCGAGAAATGTTCTAGTGACTCAAAAAAACATAGGTTAGGTATGCAGTTCAATCTGAAAAGGGAAAAAATGATACAGGAAGATGAAAGCCTTCGTCATATTAAAACTTTCAGAGGCTAGAAATAAATGACCGAACAAATAAGAGGATATATTTAAAACTTGTATGCCAAAAAGAAATTAGAATAAGCAGGATCTTCTTTGACCATCTGAGCTAGTAGGTAGGTCATAGTGCAAAATTCCTTCTTAGTTGCTTAGAGGTATGTGAATCACTCTTTAGATTCTTAAGATTTAGCTTGCCCTGTCACTAAGGCCATGGCATTTGAAGTTGGATTCACAGCAATACAGTGGTTAGAGAAGGCAAAGAAATCAATATACAATAAGCGAATAAGACAAGATATGGTCCTCTTTCCAATAGAAACATACAATTGTCTCCCCACATTTTTCGTCACTAGTAATGATCATATTTGGCACTACAACTTTGCTACGAAACATATCACCAGGATAAACATTACACGCCAAATTAAATGGTAGAACAAATTCAATGACTGATTCTTCTACCTTGGCCATCCCCGGTCACAAACGAGGCCTTTGTTGGGACTTGGTAGCCCACCTTTGTCCGGACCATTCAAGATCAGGCACTCAAACAAGTCTCAAATTTCTCGCAAAATCTGCCAGTTTAGAGGCATCAGGGATGGAAATGATGGGATGAGGCAGAAAGAGAATGATAAGGCTGAAAGAGAAAGGGGGGAAATTTACTGTGAGCTCGTTTTACTCCTCCTTTGTGGTGAAGGGCTAGGGCAATGTTCAGTTTCTTGGAAGCAGGTTCAAAAGACAAAACTAAACAGTCCCAACCAAGGTAGCCTTTTTTGCATCTAACAATATCATCCGACCGCTTCACAAATAAGAGCACACGATTATGATTATGTGAATGCCTAGCTCTGGGACCACAAGCCACAGACCATCTAATAAATTTTCCTCTGTAACCTTGATCTCTCGAGTTACAGACTTGGACAAACCACAGGTGTCAGTCATCTACTCATCTCATTCATATTATAAATGGTCATTTGCAAAATTCACATTGCATGGTGAGGGCCTGAGGGGCTTAGTCTGGACATTTGGCTGAATGATTTCCATTCAAATCAATATTCAACTTTCTTGCTAGTTGTTTTGCACAAAACAAAACAAGAAAACAAACACACAAACAAACAAACAAATAAAAAAGAAAACATGATGTGGAAGCAAAAACAAAATCCTAACTTTTTGCAACAACTTTCTGCATACAATCAAGTATCACGTCTCCTCACACTTTGGAGATATCTCAAATCCATATCAAACTGTAGCTACACTTTGTCATGTCTCAAAAAAATATATGTAATTCATAAGAAACTACAACTATTAAACATCAATCTTGGTCCATGAACTCGAACAATCTTCGATAAAAATACTTAAACAATCTGGACATGAGGTAATATCTACATTTGAAAACAACACAAAAAGAAGACCTTGAAACAACAATAAGGACCTCTAGTGCTGCACACTACAAACCAAAGTTATCAATCCCGTGCTGGTCAGCAAACCGTTTAAGCCATTGGTACTGTACATATGGGTACCAAAGTGTTCCGGTGTACCGTGTCAGATTTATCCATAAAAACAGCATTTTAATTTTCATATAACAATAGAAGACGTTTTAAAAACATAGCCAATACGAAAAATATATTATGTACTATACAATATTTCAAAGTAAATAGCTGGTGATAAAACTATAATTCTATTGATTTTAGTTTCTCATAAAGTGAACCGGAGAAAAAGATAAAAAGCTATCCAACCGCGGTGTACCCAAGTCAACTTTCAAATAGTCTACGAAAGTGTGTTTCCAAGGCTATGGTAAACATGCAAGTGGCCAGACCCCACCCTTAGGGATCACGAACAAACAAACAAACCAAGAAATAAAGAAGAGATCACAATGTGGAAAGGAAAACAATCTTAAACTCTTAGCAACAGCTTCCTGCATACGATAGCATCACATCTCCTTGGACTGTGGAGAGATCTCAAAATCCATATTGAACTGTAACTCCACTGTGTTACATATAAAAAAAATTCAATTCATGAGAAACTACAACTCTTAAACATCAATCTGGGTGCTTGAACTACAACGATTCTCAATATAAAAAAACTAAACAATCCAGACAGGATGTAATATCTGCATTTAAAAAGAACGCAGGAAAAAAAATACAACCTTAACTATAAGGACCCCTAGTGCTGCAGAATACAAACCAAGTATCACTCTCGTACTGGTCAGCATACCATTTGAGGCACTTGTACTATACAAATCATTAACGGAGGTTCCCATGCACCGTTCTGGATTTATCAATATAACTAGCAGTTTTATTTTATACAACAGAAGACCTTTTAAAAGCTTATAGCTGATACGGAAAACCTATTACAGAGTCTACAATATTTACACGTATATATGTGGAGATAAAACTATAATTCTATTAATTTCGGTTTCAAATAAAGTGAACCAGATAAAAAGATATCCAACCTATACTTACCCAAGTCAACTTTGAAATAGTCTACACAAGCATGTTTCCAAGGCTATCCTAAACATCCAAGTTGCCAGACTACACCCTTAGAGATCAGATCTAGAATAAAATAAGGAACACACAAGACCAATGTTGACTAGTGGTCACAAGTAGAAAAAAAAATTGACCAGTCGGTGAGGTGAAGAGGCAGCTAAAGAGAAAGATGTTGACAGAACAATCTCTTGCTCTACTAGTCCAGTAAGTTTAACCATCACATAACTACTTTGGCGACTCATCCTGTTGGTGTTTTGCATACAAATTAGTAAAACCCAACCTCAATCTCTGGCTCTCCTTTCCTACTCAAGTTTGCTTTGGGTGAATAGGTTAAAAGGTCCTATGATTCTATACCGGATGAGATATGAAAAACGTCTGAAATAACCCAGGACAGCCCGAGCCAGCCAGGACAGAGCGGTATTTGGGCCGGACCAGAACAGATTGTATCCCATTTTTCTTCTGGTACAATACGCTTCGGCCTATACCTGCCAGTATGGTAAGCGATCAATAACTTTGGTATGAACCACAATGCGACTGGCAATAAAATCTATAATTTACCTAGTCACCCCACAAAACGCAGCATAGACAACTACCATGTTGACTTTATCAGAAACCAGATAACACGATCAAATAAAAAACATACCCCTGCTCTCTCCTTTTCGAAACTACTTGAGAGCACTAAAATGAATCCTGTAAAGGAATTCCATTCTATTTCAGGAATAACTTAAATTGAACCAATAATTCAATGTATTTCCTAGCTACCTCAAACCAAATCCAATTCAGTCTTCTTCTTGTCCTTGCAACACTTCGGAACATGCACTTGTTGACAGTGCTGCAGTTATTAGTTATCTTTGCACATTGTTCCCAGAAAATGTCGAACTTAACTATTGATCAGTAGCTTAGTACAAATCCCAGGAAACTTCTTCACTTCCTTTAAGTATACAAATTCCTTCTTAACTAATACAATCATAACACGGTTTTAGATGCCACAACATTTATTAACACGTGACAAGATAAGATTAAAACACAAGTACCATTGTGTTTTAAAGGGGATGTTGATGATGCTAACTAACTCATAACTGCCACAACTTTGCTAAATAATTCATAACTGCCACAACTTATTCCTGATATGCATTGGTCAACATTGCCGACACTGTTGCACAGAAGTCTGCAACAAAACCATAAGTGTCTGGAAACCTCGATTTAGAACCCTTGGTAACCAAAACCACTAATGGGTTTGAATTCTTAGTAGCAGGAACCTCCTACCGGGAAAGCTCGCCCCCGCCCTCCCACGTTGGACTCTCTTACGAACCTCGCTCCCATTAAGGAACTTACTCCCAACTAAAGCTAAAACCTCTTGAGCATATAGACTCTATATGAAACAAAAGTAAAAGATACCAAGTGAAAGAAAAGACGAAGGATAAGATACTGGAAAATAGTAGCTCCCATTTGCTTAACACTTAATATATACACAACATTTACTTACTTTGTTAAAAACAATGCTTGCAATTGACGCAAATTACAAATTACATATCACATATCTATATTTTTATAAAATATTCCTAAAAACTCCCCCGGCGCTCCCAACAAGGAGCTTCTATGATTCTCCACTCCCCCGATCCCACTCTCGCCCCCACTCCCACTTTGTACAACTAAGGTTTGAATCCTTTGGGTAAATTACAGAAATTGCCCGACTTACTCTTTTCAAATCTCAATTTCATCCCTCTAGAATTAATTGCAATGATTTAATCTTTATTTTGCTTTGTATCTCTCATTGATCTTATCCGTAATGTCAGTTAAGAAATGGAACTCAAAATTGTAGCATGCTTCTCACATGACAACTAAATAAGGGTATTTAGGAAATTACACACCTTATCGAGTTAAATCACTTTTGACTTTTCTCACCCAAAAGAGTTGACTCACATTTTTTCTCATCTTTCTCTCACTGTCCACTCTCTGCCTCCCACCTTCCATCCAAGGCAATTTCTCAATCTCTCGAGAGTTTAAACTCCAAAAATTGCCAACATCATCAACTTTAATTTGTTCCCGTAAATGCAATTACTTCTTAAATCAAATCCATGGAAAACGAAACAACCCATCATCAACAATTACCAACTTTTGCACCCACTTTGCAAATGAAACCAAAACCATATATGTAATCAACCACCAACCATGCAAATTCGAACGTGCAAACAATTAGCCAACCCAATTGCTTTAAGAGTTTCATCTGAAATCCTAGTACATCTTCTGAAACATAAATCAACCAAATTTCGGGATATTTTAACTAGTGAATTAGCTCCAAAAGTTTACAATTTGGTATGCATATAACAAAAAATGTATATTTTATGAATATGTATCGAGTCAAGAGAGAATGTATTATATCTTAAATTAGACACAAAATAATTTAATCCCCAGTGTTGAATGTTCAGACATGCAAGAATATAGGAATCATGAAAGCTGGTCATTTGTTCTGTGCGTTGGAGTTTGATTTCTGATGTAGGTGCAGGATGGGAGTTTTCCTGGCAATGATAGAAGGTTTCAGTGGGAGGTCACGGAGAAGGTATTGGCATTGGTGGATTGGGGGTTTCCAATGCAATTGATATTATATGGACTAAACTGAGAAATGGATAATACCATAAGGACGATTTATATAAGTTATCCAAATCCATGGCTATCATCAGATACGACCTAGGGCTCAAAGACAGTACGACAAATGGAACTAAAACATGTTTAGTGTCACTGTAATTGGCATATACATTTGATATGGACTAATGTGATACACACAAACCTTTCTTACAAAATTAGTACGCAGAACTTCAGTTAATCCTATCACTCAATTCCAGCGGCTCTCATTTCAAATTCCAACGCTTTATAAATGCACACATCAGCTTGTGAGAATAGTTCTCAGAGAAGTTTGCTAGCATAGAAGTTGCCCTTGACAATTATTCATCAGATAATGAATGAAAGGACATGACATGAGCTGATAAATAAAAATCAACACTTACAATGAAATAAAGCAGAGTAAATAAGAGAGCAGAAGTGTTTAGCTACCTTTTCCTCCGTCAGCCAGTCCTGAGGAACCGGGCCTAGCATCCTTAGCAAGACTGGGTTCAATGGCATTCATCGCTATACATAATTTCTCAGGAAACTCTTTAGGTATAAGAACATCCTCGTTGTTTAAACCTTCAAATGAATTATAAGCTCTCTGCTCTTCATTCAGCTGGGTGATATCATCTAAGAACCACCCACAGAGAAACAAATGGAAGAGAAAGCTTCAGAATTCCAACGGTATATAGATTACCCAAAAATTGTTTAAAGTAATACACTACAAGTTAACATGTTCGTCATTTTGTTTGCTCCTCTCCTACAAGAATTTTAAATGAAACATCATTAAAAGCCACACTTGCTATCTAATCAAAAAACCAAAAATTGCATGCAAGGGAACTCACAACCAGGAGTTACAGTAAATAAGGCATCCAAATGTAACTGAAATTGAACTGGCCTTAGGTGAGGGCGCACCAAGGTGCAAAAGTCTCTTGGGGGCTACGCACGAGATGCAAGGCGAGGTGCGGGCCTTATCTCAAGAGAAAAAATAAGAAAAGTAGATTACACAAATTCATCAAATAATAAACACTAATGCAATAAACTTGAGGAAGTGTACCAAATCAAAAGGCAATTTGGTGAACTTCCTCTATCCTTGCATTAGAAAGTTTAGAGAAACTAGTCACCCTAAAAAATCCATTTTTTGCTGCTTTGGCATAGCAAAATGACACATAACAAAAAAGGTACCCACGTATAAAGTCAGTAATAGATTAATACATATAATACATATCACTTTAACTACTAGTCAGCAATAATACATATCGTGTAAATACGATTCATATACATATATGTGTAACCCATACATTTATCTATACAGTTTTACGATTCATATACATAGTAACCCATACATTTATCTATATAGTCCACATACAAAATGAAAACAGAGAGACCAGAAAAGAAAAAGGCAGAGAAGTTGATCAAAGAATAAGAAGAATAATCACAGTTGGATGGAAGCACCACCTGGGTCATGACTGAACCAGCAAAAGACAGAAACCTTTTGATTAAACTTGAGGTGAGAGATGGAAGTTGATCGATGCTGGATCCAGAGGTTAGGTCTAAGTAAGACAGTTCTACGAACACCAGAGAAGTCGATTGGGGAGGTTAGGTCAATTAGGATTTCACAATTTTACCCTTTTTCGTATTTAACTTCCATGTTTAAGTGGTGCCTCTTTCTTGCACTTGTCACCTTCAATCAAAGTGCGGGCATCTGTATCTAAGCTGCGCATGTTGTTGCCCTGCCATGCCCTCCATGAGACGCCAGCCATGCGCCTGGATGCGTCTTCCCTAGGCATTTGCCTGGACGCATCTGTGATATCTATGCTATAGCTTGAAGGCCCTAAAACTGTTAAAACTTAAATGACAATCATACCAGTGAAAAGTCCTGTAATAGTCCCCACCCTATCAAGCATGGATACGTGTAGGGGAGAGGGGTACTGACACAACCCGGTATAGATAGATTGATAAGCAAAATCCTAAGAAAGTAAGAGGGCGAAATGGATACGGCCAAGATATGTTTGTAAAATTCTCTTACAATTTTCAGAATCGTATTACACAAAAGTCCATTCGCAAAAGGTGATAAACCAATTGAGGAATTCAGTCTAATAGCCAGAGTCTATGAAATATGGATACACACATGTGACATTATAAGGATTCGTATATTTAACAGATTATCAAAAATGAGGACATTTCTCTTTCTACTTTGTTCTTCTATAAAATAGCAACCAAATTTTTAGATAACTCTTATTTTATCTATCCAGAAATTTATAATCTCATTCCATGTCATATATGTCAAAATCACAGTTTCAAAAAGATTCGATGTGTAACTTAAAAGTATATGATACTTCTTAAAACTAGAGAAAATTAGTTTCAAGTTTTAACTCTTGACAGTGCAAAATACGTACCCGATACGACAAAATGTGTACCCATACAGGCTCATATTTTGGTACGCCATAGGTATGTGATGGTACTTCTGTGCGTATGGGTCCGTTATGCCAGATTTTTTAAAATTTATTATCGTCGTAGATGCTTGATATTTACTACTTTCTTTTTCTTCAATCCTATGCTCTTATTTTGTCTACTTATTCTTACTATATTTCACTAGTTTCAAAATAACCAGTTTGGAGCACCCACCAAAAGAATTGAGGACAAAAAAAAGTTCAATGAGTAGAGGTGGGACATCTATGAATGATAAAAACCATGCTTCTCTTAGGAATTGCATTATGAAAATAACAAAGAAAAGAATACAAAGAGGAGGAATACTGAGTATAGATTCAGTGCTTATTGAGCACCTCTTACAAATTATGTTACGGGGGAAAAAAAGGAAAGAATAGGGACAGGCAAATTCAAATTGAGCACATGAGTTCCATTATTGAGTTGAGGAATATTTACTTAAAACTGTTGGAAAATGGATTTGGGATGACGCGAGATATCAATATTGATTGGCTGAACATTCAAAAAAGTATGTAACATATACTACCGAAAAAAATTACCCCAGCTAGTTTTCGATCAACCGATATAACTGGAAAAACATGGTCACATATTATTATAGTTGCGTATAATCTTGTGGTGCATATCCATTTCAAAAAGCAAAGTAGAATTGATAAAAATAAAAGCAATCCTAAAATAATATCCAATCTTGAATTGGCCGGTTTAGAATTTTGAAAAGAAATTTGGCTGGAGAACATGTGGAATTTAAACTAAAAAAGACTTTGCTCTTTGACATCTTTTCGAGTTTTTGTGTCCACTCCTGTTAAGGGATTCCCTTATTGTTGATTTCTAGAGATAGGAGGGCAATTTGTGCCACGTAGCTATTGGTTTTGTTCATTTCTTTATCTTTTTTTCAAGGACTTCTTTGTCCACCGATTCTCTTCTTCTTGTAGTCTTCTTTTTTTATATGATCTTAGCTATGGCCCATACAACGATAAAAAGCAAACCCGCATATATTATAGAACATGCCAAGTATCAAAGTACCAAAAAACCAATTCACTTTTTGTCATGAAATGAATAAAATTAGAATATAAAAGCTTTCAGAATTTGAAAAATCAACATTGAGTGGCTACTAAACAAAAAAGTTACACACACGATGCAACCAGCAATATAAAGTGAGGAATCAATGCACTCCACACCACAACAAATGCTAGCCAAAAACAAAAGAAAAGATCAATATAACATATGATGGTTGAATTTAATCCAATGCAATTGCATACTTTTGCAGACAACACATCAGATCTAATGTACAAAGCAGCAAACCATCACACACGACATTTTCAAACTCTTCAGACCATGGAATCCATAAGACATCTCGCATATTCGAACTCATCCAGATACCAGGTACAAGTACAACCAGGAGAAGGGGAAAAAGCACAAAAGAGGGATCCCAGCTTCAAAGAACTCATGCACGATAAAAAAGAGAACTAAGGATATAAGATATCAACATGTCAATAGGCATCAATTGAATAAAGTGAGGAATCAATGCACTCCATTAACACCAGTAGCACTAACCTTCCATATCCATATCCGAATCAGAAGTTGAATGAGAAACACCTGCCTCTATCAAAGAATAGGTTTGTGTTGAAGTGTCATTGTCTGACAGCCTTAAAGCTGAACTTCTTTCCTTGTATTGCAATTTGCTAGCCAAAATACATTTATTTTTCATCCATTCAAAATATCCATGTGCAATTGCAGCTTCACTTCCTGGCTCACCACCAAACAAAAAACTGTGCTCCGGATTCCCACATTCTCTCTGACAAGCAATATCTTCAAAACTAGGACCATTCCTTGCAATAACATGGCACAGATCATCAATTTTCTGCACAATTTTCTCTTCTGCTGGCTTTGGAGGAGGTGAAGGAAGATCCAGTTTTGTACCTTCCTCATTGTATAAATCCTTTTCCACACGGGAAACTGCCTCATATCTTATGCTGCCATCAGGATTTCTATTGTCATCATACTCAAATCCATCTACTCGGATTTGCGAGGTAACCACAACTTTATCAACAGAAGCAGAAGCCAGCTTTTCAGAGCCAGTAAGATTGGAAATTGGACATGACCTGGAATTATGTGACAAATCGGAAGCAGCAACAGGTGTACAGGAAAGGGTTCCGAAAGAAGGAAGGGGATAGGTAGGTGGCGGTGGAGAAGGTGGAAGCGGTGGAGGAGAAGAGGGGGGTGGGGGTGGGGGTGGAGGTGGGGGCGGGGGTGGCAGCATGTGTCCCGCACTGGTCTCGTTAGAATCCTGATGCGCCGAATGTACAAAAGATCCAAATGGAGCAGGAGTGAAGAAACTAGATGTGGGAGGGGGTGGCGGCAGATGAATTGGGCCTCTGTAAGGACTTTGTCCTTGTGAAGTAAGTGTGTGTAAAACTCTAGGAGGCATTGAGGGGGGGAACATTTCGGGGGGACTTGGACCTGTGGGTGATGGACCCATAGGAGGAAGGAGAGATCTTGGAATATGATGGGTAGTCTGGGTCCATTGAGAGGTCTGCTGAGCGATTGGATATGGATGTGGCACAGACGTGCTTCCACGGACTTGCTGGGGCAGGGGTGGAGGTGGCGGCAAGTAAGAAAGGCCTGAATTTAACATCCCAGTAGTCGGGACTTGAACAGGTGGCACCGGGGGAGATGGGGCGTGCTGATATACAAAGGACCCAGAATAACCTACATTGTGAGGAATAGGTGGAGGACCTTGTTGTATTGAAGACAGGCCCTGTTGCAAAGGAGGAGGAGGAGGAGGAGGAGCAATGGAGCGTTGTTGGAATGGAGGCATAGGTCCATGGGAACCCTGACCGTACATCTTATATACTAAACAAACAGCCAAATTTGACTACTATATTGATCAAACTCTGCTAAGTTTTCTGCAGGGACACTGTGCTAGCACAAGATATTTATTAAACCAAAAGTGTCCAAGGAGCCTCTCTGAAACAAAAACAAAATAAAACAGAAACCATCAGCTTTATCTCAAGACTCCCGTCAACAACCACCCACTAGGCAGTACGTAAGGATCAAATAACGGAAAAAAAAAAAAAAAAAAAAACCTAAAACTTCGTACAAATATCACTAGTAAAAGTGTGTATCAAAAGAAGGAAAAAAAACCTGGGCACAAAACAGTACACTTTCATATATTCCTATAAACTTTTAACATTGTCAAACACATTTTTGAACCTTAACTACCAACCCAAGGGTTGTGGTTTGCATTTTCCTTATCTTAAAGTGTAAAATTGTACGTTAGGAACGTTTTGTACCTTTCTAGAGAATTTTTCCTTAATAGACTTCAACATACGAGATCAGCGAACATCAAAACAAACATATTACTGCCATGCTAAACTCGAGGTGCCTATAGTGTGAAATACCTGATGTTAGCAACATGAAGTCTTCTCCACAGATTCAGCTATCTGCAAACACCATTTTTTTGAATAAATCAACAAATGAAAAAGGTTCAATTTTATGCTAAATTATAGCAAACAGAGTGGTTTATAAATCCTGACTCGACGTATTCTCTTAGGTGTCCGTATTCCCCTTGCAGCAGTTCCTGAGTTCATCTAGAGTCAAATGGACCTCCTCACATTTCTAGTGCAAGATAAATGATCTTCACTTGTAAACTTCCCCATCTTAAACTTGGGATAACACAAAATTTTCCAAAAGATTGGCACATAAAGTGCTAGAAAAATAAATAAAATAAAAAACCCATGACTACTTAAACCAAAAAAAACTGTCTGATCACGGAGTCATGTTTCCAAGACAGCACCAGCTAGCCATTCTAGAATGTGAACCTATATTGCCATCCACACTTGTACACAACACTTGATTGCTCTAAACACACCAATAACCGACACCCTATTCCCGCCTAAACCACATGAATGCTGTAGACATACAAGATTTGTCTGCAACATACAAAGTCCAGTCATTTAAAATGCATGCACACACAATGACGGCAAAACTCATTGTACATAGAATTACAGACACATTTGGAAAAACAGATTACGGAGATGAACAAACTATTCCATAAACTCCATTTTTCTTCAAATAGAATACAACCTATCCAGATTCACTTAGATGTCTAATATCCAAGTCAGAAACGGAGCTCCAGGAACAGTAATCCGGCAATAAAAAAAAAACTATGCACCTTTTGCAACTTTACTTTTCTTTAAAAAGATCAGAACAACAAAACCATCAACAAACCGTTCAACTGAAACCTCTGAAAACGGTATACGCATAGAGCATACGGAAACAGAATTCAAAAACGAATTAACCGTTCTGTAAACTCCATTTCTTCCAACCGAATAAATATCCGAATTCCATAGGAGTCTAAACGCTCATGTGGCAAATGGAGCTCCAGCACTAGCAATTCCGCAAGAAAAAAAAAAGAGAAAGAGATAATAAACTGCACCTTCAATTTTATGGGGGGAAAAATCAGAACAACAAATACCATCAACAAACCGTACAATTGAGACCTCGAAACAGTATGCGCATATATGCAAGTACAAAAACTGTGTGGATTACCATGTATTAGTACGTTCTCCGAGTGAAGAAATTTGAGAGATCAGAATTGAAGCCCTAGAGTTCGATAACCTCGCAAGGTTAAAACTTTATGAATTGGTCGGGGAGTATGATTGAGGAGTGACAGTATGTTGAAATGGATATAGATACAGAGAAGAAGATATATGGATACAGAAAACCTAATACGTGTGCTTAATGTGCCTGTGTGTTCCTGTTTGTTTCTTCGCAATCTGAACTTAGAACTAGTGCGTAACAATGAAGAAAAAGTGGCAAAATGGGACGCGAAGCACTATTGCCACCGCATATCTACGTATTTAATTACATTTACCCCCTTTAACTATCACAATTTATCACTTTAAATCCTAAACTATGGGCCTCACAACTTACCCCTTTACACTATGAATGACCCGTCGGCCCAGTTGGTCAGGGTTTAAATGAGCCATATAAAATTTGGACTCTAAGTATAACAATTCGAATTGTTATATTCGAAATTTGCTAATGATTTTGGACCATTTCGGGTCCAAATTTAATTCACCTGAAGGGGATAAAATTTACGGAGACTTAGTCAAAATTCCATCCGAATGAAGTTTTAATCCATTAAGTCTATCTCAAGCTAAATTACTGGCGGAAGTTCTTTTAGCGCATAAGTTTCAAAAATACCCTTCTAGTAAAATACGCAATAACATTATTTGTTCGTTAGATATTCCTTCTAGTAAACATACGATAACGTTATTTGTTTGTTAAATATTCTTTTAGTAAACACGAGATAACATTATCTGTTAGCTAGATATAAAAATAATAAATTTATTAGATAAAGTTATCTATTGGTGTTTATCAGTTAACATTATCTGTCATTTTTAATAGATACTTTAACAAATAATTTTATCTGTTTTATTAGATTACTATATCTGTTAGTGTTTATTAGTTAACATTTCTGTCAATTTAAACAGATACATTAACAAATAACGTTATCTGGTAGTTTTTAAAGTAATAATGTTATCAGATAAAATTATATATTTTATATTTTCTAATTTGAATAATACATATGTCAAACTAACATATAATGTTACCTAACTCGCTTATTAAAAAAATAACTTTATCTTTTAGTTTTGAAACGATAATTTTATTAGATAAAGTTACCTATTAGTATTTATCAGTTAACATCATCTGTTGCTTTTAACAGACATCTTAACAAACAACGTTATTTGTTAATTTTTGAATTAATAATGTTATTAGATAAAATTCTCTCTTCGCGTTCAAGGACAAATCCGTCTGTGAAAGGACCTCTAGCATTAAACTTTCCAAACTATGGATCCTGACTCATAAATTAAATTAGCATCTCCCCTTCTATTTACAAAGATTTCATTATTAATAATAATAATATTATTATTAATTACGAGAATGTCATCCACATAATCATATCTATCATATTCTCCTTCCTAAAAAATACTCAAACAAACTATTTATAAATATGGGCAATTTAAATCAGGGTTCTATTTGCGGATGTAGCATAGGTTTTCATCTCATCAAGATTAGCGAGTTATGTTTTAGTCTTAACTATACACAACTTGATGTATTTGTTATTATTTTGATTAATAAATTTACTTTTTTATACATTTTATGCGAAAAGATTTTCAAAAATTGTTTGGTAACACTAAGGAGATCATCATAGCATTTTTCGTGAAAATTTATTTGGTGAAAATCATGGAATTACTAATTTTTGTTTCGTAGTACAAAATGATTGATCCATCTTCAAGATTTATAGAGAAACTAAAGATTGGTCATCAGTTTAGAGATTTAACAAACTAACCATCATGACTATTAAATTTACCATCAAATTCAATTATTATGGTAAACTTGATGAGTTACAAATTTAATTATCATGATAAATTTGCAAATGTGATGGTAAATTTGATGATAAATTCGATAATTTATTTGTAACCCAGCAAATTTACCATCACAAATATCAAGTTTACTATCGAATTTAGAAATTCTAACAAATTTATCATCATGACTCAAATTTATTAGCATATCTTATTTAGCATGACTAGACAATTTCCACATCATGTGACTATCAAATTTGCCATGATATCTTACTTAGCAACGAAATAAATTTACATCACAACCACCATATATTTCACCACAACTGAAATTTTAGTTAAACAAATTTACCATCACGATACAAAAATTAACATCATAGCTTATTTTGTAACCCAATAAATTACCATCACGAACATTAAGTTTATCATTATAATTGAATTGCAATCCAATTACATTTTAATTTTTTGAAATAATCATTTGTTTTGGAGTAATTATACTCATACATTTTGTTTGGAATGATAATGTTTGTATAATGATTTTTTATTAAAAAAATTATTGTTTATATTTTCTATGAAAAATATACAAAGGGTCCCCAATTAAAAAGCATGCTTCAAGCCCCCATAATCATTGGGCCGGCGCTGGGTAGATAATTTTTTTAATAACAAATATAAGATCCGATGAGCTAAGTCCAATTCCATCTTTTAACCCTAACTCAAACCGGCGCGCCCGTCACGACAGACTAGTCATGTGGCTTGTGGCGGTGCGAGGGTGGTGGACTTACCATGGGCTAGGTTCTCACTCCCTCGAAAAACTTAAGTCACTCAAGTGATTCAAACCCTTAAGCAAACTTAGACCTTACAAACCTCTTAAACTTTTCCCAACTTACTTGTGAGGGAATAACATCACCAGCAATCAACCTAGAGGTCTGGTGGTCAAGATTTGGGACTTAAAGGTATACTCTCTCTTACGTCTCAGATTTGAAATATCTTAGGTGGTATCAATTCTGATGGGGCTAATCCACACAGTGCAAAGCCTTGGCTTTAAATAGGCCTTTCACAAATGGACGGTGAGATTAGTCCCATGACAACTAGTTGGCAATAGGTTTAGGTAGCTCCAAAGTCGGCTAGATATCTCGGCTATCATAAAAATAAAAATAAAATCAACCTTCTCAAATGGCTTATTTTTTAGTCAATTTCCAATCCACATGTAAATATTGGCTACACCTTGGCTTTAAATGGGCCTTCAGCAAGTGGACGGTGAGATTAGTCCTCCGATGACTAGTCAGCAATAAATTGTAATAACTCTAAAGCCGATTGGATACCTCGACTATAAAAAAAAAATCAACCTTTCTAAATAACTTATTTTTTAGTCAATTTTCGATCAACTTGTAAATATTTTTCACCAATTAGATATACATTATGAAAGTGATTACTTTTGTCTTTTAGACTCGGTCATAAAAATGTGTGAAATTTATTTATATTTTAATTCAAACATTATTAAAATTAATTTTTCAAGATAAACCGTCATAGACACTTAAATGGACTTCCTTGGAGAAGCATATGAAGCTCTCAAGTTCCAACCCAAAAAAATGCCCCCAAGGTTGATTAGTGTTTAACATCAGACTCTACACACTATTTGTAGCCCCTAACCACTATACTATTGAAGCCTCGTTAGATTTTTCATCAAAGCTACTAGCTGGAAATGTCACATTGTAGTTAAAGATTTCATAGAGCATGAGAGGCTTCACTTCCTCGTATTTTTTTTATGCGGAACTTCACAACATATGAGATCAGCAGGAAGAAAAAAAATTTTACACGTTTCATTTTCTAATTTTGAAAATACTTCAAATTCTAAATAACTAATCTAATTACACCTATATGGGAGGTCAATAAATCGTACTGTTGATCCAAAGATATTTGAGCACTAGTAAATTGTCGACCCACAAATGAGGGACTGATCTGATAGATGTATCATCGTAGACCCGACACCTTGATTAATACTATGCCTCACACGACAACCAGTCGGATCATGAGCCATTTTGGTCAACACTGCCAATCAGTGCACAATGGTCAATCCCATGACACCTCAAATCAATCTACGTAAAGGGATGACGAATGCAGAAAATGCACTCAAATTTACTCACCAATACACTCAACCGAATTTTATAGATAAAATTAAGATTCATCAAGAAATTGAGTAGAGATTGAATAGAGATTAATTAATTTTAGATTGATTCCAGAGGTATTACTAGCCATCATACGCATCACAAATCTATAAGCAACACTTAAAAACCTTAGTTTGAAGCATACACTTTCTCGATAGAATTCAATTCGCCAAGCCTTACCTCGTGCAATTGCTAACTTAGCCATTTGAGGACATTTCGATCACTAACCAGGGTGTCTTTGACTGATTTTTCCTTTTGTAGGAGATATCTAAGTAGGATGACTCGTAGAACACTTTCAAGGCAGCCACTACAAGCTCTAGACGAACTCATCGGGGAGTCGATAATTCAACACCACCAATTGGCGACCGTAGTGAGAGCATGAGAAACAAAGAGTCGCCTTAGAAGCCATAGTTGCACACATTTTGACTCAGTCTAGCAATGCAAGAGCGCGAGCGGAAGCACAAAACCAAGAGGCTAAGGTCCTCAATGAATAAACAAATGGGATTCACCAGCCAACCCCTAGTGGAGCTAATGTATCAGTGCAGGAGAATCAACCACACTATTCGAATCTCTTATTCCTTATTCTTTAAACGAAACAGTCCAATTTTCACAAACTCTTATTACCTTGAAAGGTTTATTTTGGACTGTAGTAATAAATCCTTAAACTGCATGTGTTAGGGGCCTTAGAGTTAGACTCACTTGTTGATCACTACTCCATCCATCGAGATGAGTCATGATATTATGATAATTATACTTCTACCCCAAATTAATATTAATCCCACATCAACTCCAACTATGTTTAATTACCAGTCTTCCCTTAGTTTAGCATTAATTACACATGTGAACCTCATTTAGATTAATTTCATATTTAATCCTAAACTTATGATTATTTACAAAATTACATTAATTCATGTTAAACCTAGGCTTTGTTTAATTGCACACTCAACTCTAACATTGATAAATACATTTCACCCCTAGATTATATAAATTATACCTTGACCCTTAGATTTTTCATAACTATATTTTTACCCTAGCTTGTGTTAATTGCACTTAGATGCCCAACATAGACTATTCATGCATTGATCCCTGGCTCACAAGAATATCATTTTACCATGCCATGATTAATCAATACCATATTTATTATGCTCTCAATTTATGTAAATTATTGTCATCAATCATATGATTATATTTTGAAGCATGATTAATATGTTAGATTATTGTATTGACACAAATATGGACTTTTGGATTATAGATCATCATAGTACGTAAGTTAGTTAGGCTTCGGAACTAATGATATTGTGTGAATACCCGAATTTTGAGAATTGTTATTCTTTATTGAGGCTGTTGGAATGTATTTATGGGTGTCTTTAGCTGAGCTATAGCTTGAATCACGGGGTGTCTTTAGTTGATCTGCGTATTTAGCCGAGTTATATCATTAGCCGTATTATGCATTTAGCCAAGTTGTGTAATTAGCGGTGTCATGTATTTAGCCAAGTTAAGCATTGAGTCGAGTTGTGTTCTTTTAGTCTTAACACGTCTTTTCAATAAAGTCTAGTCGTTGAGAAAGTAAAGTTTGAGAAGTACCTTGATGTTGGCATGATGTACGAAAAACATAACATTCAGGAACATAATAGTTGAAAGCATGGGGGACGGGAATATAATGGTTGGGAACCCTAGTGGTCAGAAACACGGTTACCATAGTGGTTGGGATCATCATCGGACGCGAACATCATAAATACGAGAATCTCTGGTATTTATCACAATGTGACAATTATCACAATTAATGGTGTCTGATTGAAAGTCGAGGACTTGTGTAAAACATTCGAGGCCATTACTTGGGACATAGATTTGAGGTAGAATAGTTGACGATTTTATTATTGAACTCGAACTTTAATATTGTTTTATTATTTTTACTCTCGCACTTATGTGTTATTGTTTTCGTATAAATTACGCATATCACACCATATCGCATCTTGTCATATACATACAATGAGACTAAGGATAGGATAGCTTATTGAGCCCCATCACCCGTGGAGCTGTAGTCTGCCACTAATATTTCACGCCAAGTATTGAAGACGACGAAACAAATCAAGAATACCCGGCTAATGACAACATCAACACTAAAGAGGATTCTGCTGAACCTTGGTTTACCTAGATTAGGGTTAGAAGGTTTGAAATTCTCATTTAAAGTCTTTGTTAGAAAATCCTTTTGAGTGACTTTATTTCGGTAATTAATATTTTTGTAAGAATAAACACGTATTTTCTTCTTTTTTTAAATGAAGATTTATTAGAGTTGGGTTACATTATTTTAATTTTATGTTTTCGAATTAAATTTGGGTGTTACATGTGTGACGTTGAAAAATGAGGAGTTGTAAATTGACAGTTGAATGTGGTTAAATAATAAACTTTGTATTGGAAGGGGGTAAATATAATAAAATTCTTATTTATTATATATTTTAAAGTTTCGCATCGATAAGCATATTATTTTTGTTATTTGTATAGCACGTACTGATATTGATGTGCCTCGTTGTACTATTTTGAATTTATCGCTACAGCATAATGTGAAACTCTAAAATAATGCGATTCACTACAAGATTATATTAAACATAAAAGTAAACCATCAAAACTTTTAAATTAGCTAAAGATAACAAATTACAAGATTTAATTTCTTCAAGAGGTAAAATGCGTACTAAGTCATAGCCATAAGAAGCAAACATAAAATTTTATTACCTTTTAAGCTTAAAATGTAATTATTGGTACTAGCGATAAATCTTTTTCATTGAATATATCGTTATGTAGCTCAATTGGAGAATTCTTACAAGTTTTAATTTTAATTTAATAAAAAAATTTAGTCTAGTCGAGACTTGAGAAATGCCCGATATAGCCCAAAACATCGAGTGCAAACTATTTTTCTTGTAATTTTTTGTCTTTTGTTAATTTTTTGTAGATTATTGGTTCGTCTCGACGAAATATTTCAGAAAAGTTATAAATAATAGACCAAATTTAAAAAAATTCAGAAAAGACAAAAATAATTTAAAAAATAATTTTTTTATACTTATTCGTCGTCTTTAGTGATTTTTTTAACTTTTAAACATAATTTTATTCTTTTAAATTTATTTTATCGAGACAGACCAATAATTCATAAAAATTGAGGCCAAAATAATAAAAAAATTGAATAGAGAAAAAAAATTAGCAAAAAAAAAAAGTTAGGCCAAATGGGCTCAATTGGCTCTTGTTTGGTAACCATTCCGTTTTCTGTTTTCTATTTTTATTTTCTAAATTTTCTGGTTTTTGAGGAAAAAAACATGTTTGGTTGATGTTTTAATTTTAAAAAATAAAAAACAGTTTTCATTATTTTCAAAAAA
>JABCMJ010035600.1:0-14120 GCA_014822125.1 Arbutus unedo | reverse complement strand
TTCACAACAAAACCTCAACAAGAATGAGAGGCACAATTCTCCTAAGCGAAGCGCTTCAAATTTGGGATGAAATTGCAATTAGTCATTGCCTTGTGAAGCCTTGTGCAATACATAAACTTGCAACACCTTTAGATGGAGTCGTGGAGCCTTTGTATCACTAATTAAGTGCTCTCGCATTTGTCTTCAAAGGTGTACTTAGTCTAAAGTTTAAATAATAACTGCTAATAATGTCGAGACTAGACCCTTGACTTAAATCAGAAGGTGGTATTTGGGCGAATAATTTGGTTAGATAAGACTTGATCTTAGGTAAAGCCAAGATTGTCAATCTTTTCCTAAACTTTATTCACCATCAAAGATCAACCTGTGGAGCCCACTTTAGTAGAGGTAAGGTCACCATCAAAATTGCTCATGGCTTCAACTCATCTCATTTTGTTGTGGAAACTGTCCTACAAAACTATAAGCAAGATCATGGTACAGCGCACAAACCATCACAATGTAAATATAACTAATCAAATATTTCCAAAATAAAGAGGAAAAAATGGCTTTTTGATACTTAGGGGCGGGTAGTTACTGTCTTAAAGCTATCAAAGGGTATTGGCAGATAACAAACAAATTCAGTTAGCCTAGAACATAACTACATCTCTGACATGTTCACACACACGGAAAAGTCTAAAAGAACCCGTGTATGATCTAAGTTGTACATCAAGATGCCTGACGATAAAGATAAAGAGCGATGTGATACTGGGAAGAAAAGACTGAAAATGCAGAAACCGTGGCCTCCTGTAAACATCAACAGGGACTCTACAATTGAGCCATAATTTTTGGCTTGTAGCATTTCTAAAGAGGATATGGTTTATCCAGGGGTTTTGACATACGATGTAGGTTTTGATTCCTCAAAAAAATTCCAACATATTTCATGAGCTCGCCTGAATTTTTACCTCAGTTCCTTCTCCTCACCTCCACCATTAACGGGTGGATCACCTGAAATCTTGGCAACTATGTGTAGTTGTTTACTACAAATTAGATGAGTCTTGATTTCTACATGCAAGCACAAATCACGGTAGGAATTTCCAGGCTAACTTGTTTCCTCAACATGAATTCACATGCCTGTCATTAAAAATGTATGAGTTGGATGATAGGTATTTCTATTCCACACAGAGAATATAGACGAAACATTTGATGAAACTTCCTCCAATAGATCAAGAACAATTGCTAAAATCCAAGCGCCAATGAGCGTTTCAACATTCTGTTGCAATTTTTCTAACAGCATACCGCCAGTATGTATAAGAGTATTGTGTAAAATGTCTGGCAATTTTGCCTGGCATGAAAGCATTAATAGAGAGAAGCAAAAAGGTTTTTTAACAAAAAATCAGGACCCTTGTGGACTTCCAGAGTCACTCCACCAAAAGCTAACAGAAAAACTTTTTGTGAGAGATCGCACATAATGCCACCATTTTGGAGGGATATAAAGCATTTCACCTTCCTCTAAAATGCAGTCCATGAACTCCAGGTCCTGCACCTTCGGAAACCTATTCACATCTATGCTGTCCAGATCAACCTTCAAGCCACCAAAACAAGCAAAAATCATAATTAAAATTTGAGAATCAAGATGTCGACATTGTCTACATTAAGCACTAAATCTGTAGTGTTTACCATCTAGAGAACAATTTTAAGGAAACTATGAAAAGCTTGTCTTGGGCAATTTCTCCTGAATTACAATCGAGTCTATAAATCTGGGAATCTATCTAACTGGGAAACGAATGAAATAGGTACCAAAAAATCAGAGAGAGAAATCGGAAACCCAAGCACAAAGCTCCAAGAATGACCAGGGGTCCCAATATATGTCAGTCCCTCTTCATGTTTGTTAGCCCAATAAACCCTAAGTGCCATTAAACTACCACTATACCCATAATTAAATCCTTACCACTCCCTCTGGCTCCTTTCCCTTCCGGTAACATAGACACCAGAGGATAGGATTGCATCACAATTATTTTGTGTGTTTGTTTCGGACACTTGGAGGAAGAAATTCAGGGTCGAGTGGTTCAATTCTGTAGAAATGTCCATGTAGAGACTTCAGAAATCAACCAATGACTTAGATTTTGCTTTGATCCTGAAAATTTATATGGATGTGCTGCAAATGCAGTTTCCACAAGAGGAAACTCTCACGGGTCCAAATGGCTTTTTTATTGCCACTAGCAAATATTCCACAAAATTTAAGTAATGAGAACAACAAAAAGTTTGAGAAAAGAATTAGTGATCTAAGCAAGACAACATATGTCACGAACAAAAAAAAAAACTCATATATGGGTACCTGCATATTTATTAAGGGATTTGGCACCAACAATTACAGGTTTGAGCACAACTAACAACTCAATTCCAGGATCTGTCATTCACAAGTTTTTTTAAGTTACAGGTTCTTATTCCTATACTCATTTCTTAGCAATGGTAATACAATATGAACCTGCTACTGTGCGTGCACCATGAAATCATGTGCAATCAACGGTAAAGATTCCCAGCATAAGCACGTGAGGTACTTCATTATATATCATTATAAGTACACCAAATTGTTATAAGAGGAAACAAGCACGTATAGAAATAGAGTTGGAGTTCCTCTGGTATTAAGAATCTTTCAGCAACTAATAGCAACTTCCTACAAGTGGCCGGAACCTAATGCAGGCTCACAAGCACAAGTACCTGGCTGGAATTTTTAAGCATGGATTCGTTGTGTGGGTAAAGTTCCTCTGATAACGAAGCAGGGTAAAGCCTCACATATTTTCTACCAACCACCTGAAAATAAAGAGGCAAAACTTATCAAGTGATAAGCACAATGCTGGATGTTATTTTACAGCAAGGAAATACCCGCAGAGAAGTTTAATGCGTAAATTTCGTAATCTGCCAGGGCAGAAAAAGTGACCCAAATGTATCAAAAGCATTATAAGGCAAAGCATAAAATTCTAACCAACATGCCATCACCGGAAGCAAAACAACTAAATAAGTAGACATTTTGAAAGTGAAAATAGCACATTCCAAGAAGGCCACTCATACTCAAGGTTGGAAGTGTCAAACAAACTTGGGAAGGCAGCTCCATGTCATTACAATATTGAACTATCAAAATTGGTATGAACTATGAAGTACCTGAGCAAGTATATTATGGTGAGGATCGTGGTGCAATGGTGTAACGGTACCCGCAGGACCAAACCAAGCGTTAAGTGATTTGAGCTCCCCGCCACCAGTAAAACAGTAATCTGGTATAAGTATGTCCTTTCGTAGCTCTTGTATCTGCCATTTAAAGATCAAGTCACAGACTAGAAGCTTTAATAAATGAGTCCTAATATGATATGCTACACTTCCATCATATAGCGCCCTCGTAAAAGGTTAAGCATGCCTGATCAAACAATGGATGCTGAGCTAAATATGTTGGTCCAGCAGGACTACAGTCATTAGACTGGATCCTCTCAAGAAACTCAGAAAACGTGATTAGTTCCTGTTTCCACTCCGAGCACAAATAGTTCTTCCCAACCTGCAAAAGGTTTTCAACTTTACCAGTTTTAAGATCGAGAAGTCATTCAAATTGCACAGAATACTTCTGTTAATTGACAATCAGAACATACAGCTTCTAAATCATTCGAACCAACATATCAGATGAATAATGAAGAGCAATGGCTTAGATATGTTGGCAGCAAGACATGTTTTTCCAACCGGAAGGTAACATCTTATCCACGTAGCAGTTTATGAATCCAAAGTAAGCAATTACAATTTAACGAATTTGTTGCAAGGTGGGGGAGAGAAAGGACAAGGGAGGTTTTTACATGGCATCACCACGATCCATTAAATTTCTATGCAGAAAGCTTGATTACATACACGACCTCAAATACCAATGAGTACTTCAAGAATTAAACAATCTAACTGATAAATGTTTGCAGAATGGATTGGGTACAAGCACCTGACTTCTAGTATCTACTCCACACCCATCATCTAGTTTCCTATTTGGCACAGCACTGCTTGAAAGATGTGAATCCCATCAAGGAGGAACCGTATTCAAGAGCAGTTGTCTAGTTGGTGATTGTTAGATATATAGACATGTGCTATGTTTAGTATTTTATGGTTAGAGCCTAGAGGGTAACTTAGTCTTTTCCCTTTGTATTCACCTCTATATATAATGTGTGTATTAGGGTGTTATTAACAAACCCTAAACACTACTTTTTTCTTAATCACATGGTATCAGAGCAAAAAAAACAAACACAAAACCCTAACCATCGTCGCGATCCATTATGTGGTGGCCGAACAATCATTGTTCGATCTTGATCTCATGTTTCGATTCATCTCGAATAGTAAGGTTTTCAAATGATAAGGTTTTTCGCACAAGATCTTTTGTTTCGATCGGTACATCTTGATTTGGTATGTTGTTCTTCTGTTTTTTGATACCAGATTTCAATCTCCTATTTATTTCACAACTCGATGATGATATATGTTCTGTTTTGACAAGATGATGTTATTGGTGGATATATGTTGATTTGTTACTTGGTAGTTCATTGGTTATTTACTAATTACTCTCTATTATTTTGTACTACTCACTGGTCTCCTGAGATGTTATTCATCATCTCTACAAGGTTGAAGGGTAAAAATTATGCATATTCGGCTAAGTCTGTTGAAGTATTGGGAATATGCAATATAGTTTCTTAACAGATGACCCTCCTTTACCTATTGATTCAGTTTGATACATGGACGGTTGAGAATGCCCAAATTCGTATTCAGTTATGGAACAGTATGGAACCTCAAATTAGCGGCACATCGATTTTCTTGCCTACTGCCAAATTTGTGTGGCGCAAAGCTTAGGAGTTGTATTCTGGTGTCAATAAAATGCGGCAAACATATGACCTTCATTAGACTTATTTTTCTCTTACACTTGGTGAACTGTCTTTAGAGAATTATTATGCCAAATTTCACGGTATTTGTGGAGAGCTCAACATTTGTCGGCCTATTTTTACTAATGTTCAGGTTATGCAGTGCTAACGCAAGTTATGCATGTGGCTCGTTTTTTATCCGGGTTACCTTCCTCTTATGATCCTATTCGTTCACAGCTTCTGGGTGCTATGGACTTGCATTCTCTTAGCAAGGTTTTTAGCTGTCTTCGTCAGGCCTCATTATCTGATCTTATTTCAGCTTCTGGTGTGGCTACTCATCAATCATCTTTAGCCACTACTGTTTCTAGTGATTCCGGTCATAGTGGTTGTCAATCATGGGGTGGTAGCCACAATGGATTTAGTCATGGAGGCCGTAGTTCAGGTTGTGATTTTGGCCGTGGAGGACGTGCATATGGGGGTGGTGTTGTGGACGTGGGCGTGGAACTCGCCATTGCACTCATTGCAACGGTGATAATCACACTATTGAGTATTGTTGGGCTCTTCATGGTTGCCCATTTGCATACCAAGTTACACATTCAGACGATGACAACCACCAGCTTCTGTCACCTCCTAGTTCATCTATCTCAGGACCTCGTGAGGTTACCATTCCAGAGGAGGAGTATCTAACATCCCAGATGCCCTCATCTTCTACTGCTACATTTGCTCAGAAAGATCAACCTCTTGTTTGTTTTGCTACACCTACTCCTTGGCTTATCGATTCTAGTGCTTTTAACCATATGACAGGTGTCCCTAGTATTTTGTTTGGTCACCATACAACTGGCCACCCTTCTCGTGTAACCCTTAGCTTATAGTTTCACATCTGATATTGCTGGTCAGAGTTCCATAACTCCGAGTTTATTCGTTTCGTCAAACTTTATTTTACATGCTCCATGCTTTCTCTTTAGTCTTATGTCTATCAATTAAATCACTAAAGCCTTGAATTGTTTAGTTATATTTTTCCTTGATTGTTGTGGTTTTCAAGATCTCAAGACGGAGAGGAAGATTGGTTGCGGAGCTAAGCGTGATTGTTAGTACTACTTTGGGGATGCTAACCTTGCATGCTCGACGGCCCTTCAGTCTTCTACTACACCCTATCAACATCATTGCAAGTTTGACCATTCATCTCTACACAACCTTAAACAATTGGTCTCATCTTGTGGTCAAGTAGAGGTCCTACCTTGTAAAGTGTGTGAGTTTAGTAAACACCACCGTGTCTCATTCCCCTGTAGGTTAGAAAGTTGTGTGCCTAGTCTATTTAAGTTAGTTCATTATGATATTTTGAGTCTCATGCGTATTCCCTCATGTTTTGATTTTCGGTATTTTGTTATTTTTGTGGATAATTACTCTTGTAATACTTGCGTTTATCTTATGAAAGAGTGGTCAGAGTTGTACTCTATTTTTAAAATCATTTTATATGAAAATAAAAACTAAATTTTATGTTCCTATTCGTATTTCTCGGTTTGATGTTCGAGAATATTTTCGTAATGTTTTATCTATACTTTGTGATGACCATTGTATTATTCATTAGTTCTCTTGTACTCGAACTTCCCAACAAAAAGGTGTAGGTGAACGCAAGCTGCGACACTTATTAGAGATCACGCAAGCTCTGTTATTTTAAATGCAAGTTTTGGAGTCATTTTGGAGTGATGCAATCTTTATTCCCGGTTATTTTATCAACCAGATGTCATCTATAGTCTTAGGGGAGTTAGATACCTTACAGTATTCTCTTTCTTGACTGTCCTCTTCATTCCTTACTAGTTATTCGGTTAAGGTCTTTGGATGCACATGTTACGTCCATGCTCTTGATTTGGACCGGGACAAACTTGATCCTCGATTTATCAAATGCGTGTTTTTGGAGTATTCTCACATCCAACGAGGGTATAAGTGTTACTCTCCTATAGTGTTCTCTTTCCTAACTGTCCTTTTCATTCCTTACCGATTATTCAATTAAGGTCTTTGGGTGCACATGTTAAGTTCACGCTCTTGATCCGGACCGCGATAAACTTGATACTCGGTTCATCAAATGTGTGTTTTTGGGATATTCTCACACCCAAGGAGGGTACAAGTATTACTCTACTTCTCTTTGTTGTTACTTTGTCTGTGTTGATATCTCTTTTAACGAGTCTTTACCATTTTGCCGAAGTTCTAAACATGTTGACCCGTCTTACTACATGTTCACCTCAGTTCCCCCGACGCCATTGCCTTGCCCATTGCCACCATTGCAGGTGTATTTTCGCCGCTTTGAAGCACTGTCCACTTCACCCCAATCTTCTGCTCCATCTTCTTCGTCGTTGTCAAATCCTTCTGCATCTCCGACCTCCCTTCCTATTGTTTTTCGCAAAGGTACTCGTACTTGTATTTCCCATTCCATCATTACTATGTCTCCTATGATCACTTATCCCCATCGTTTCGTGCCTTTGCTATTTCTGTTTCATCTATCTTTGTTCCTAACACTGTTTAGGAGGTCTTATCTATTTTTGAGTGGCGGATGGCTATGGGGATGAAATGTCTGCTCTTCATCACAATCAAACATGGGAGTTGGTGCCTTTTCCTCTTGTAAGACTACGATCGGGTGTCACTGGGTGTTTACAGTCAAATATCATCCGAATAGCTCCGTTGAGAAGTACAAAGCCTGACTTGTTGCCAAGTGCTACACTCAAATCTACAGTGTTGACTATATTGAAATTTTTTCTCCAGTGGCCAAGGTTGGTTCTATTCGGCTTTTTTTCTCTCTTGCTGTCAATCTTGTTTGGCTTTTGTTCCAACTATATGTTAAGAATACCTTTTTACACGGGGATCTTGTTGAAGAGGATACACATGGAGCAATCACATGGGTTTGTTCCTCAGAGGAAGTGTACTCGGGTATGTCGCCATTGAAAAGCTCTAAATGGCCTTCAACAATCTTCAAGAGCTTGGTTTGGCAAGTTCAGTAAGGCTATCTTGAAATGTGGCATGCATAGTTGTCTGTCAGGTCATTCAATCTTTTCTCTCATATCTGACCGGGAAAAATATTACCGATTGTTTATGTTGATGATATCATCTTTATGGGTGATGATCAGCAAGACATTACCAAACTAAAGGAGTTCCTACAACAACAGTTCCACACCAAGAATTAGGGAAGACTATAATACTTCTTAGGTATTGAGGTAGCTCGATCAAAGAACGAAATTAATTTGTCTCAGCGCAAGTATGTTCTAGATATTTAAAAGGAGATTGATATGGATCCCAGTGCCAAACTGTGTGTTTATCAAGGAGAGTTACTTCTCAGTCCTGACCAGTATCGTTGATTAGTTGGTAAGTTGAATTATCTTACAATCACGCGTCCTAATATTTTATTTTTCAGTTAATTTGGTGAGTCAGTTTATGTGTGCACCTCAACTTCTTCATTGAGAGGTTGTTCTTCATATTGTGAGGTATCTTAAGGCTCATCTAAGACAGGAACTGTTTTGTCAAGCAAGTGGCTATTTATGTTGAGGCATTTACTTACCTGAACTAGGTAGGAAGACCTTCTGACTGGAGATCCATTATTGGCTACTATATTTTTCTAGTAGGAAATCTTATTACTTGGAAAATTAAAAAACAAACAATTGTTGCGAAATCTAGTGCAGAAGTGAATACCATGCTATGACACACTAAAAGTGAGATTATTTAGATACTGTCCTTTCTTGACGAGATAGGCTTTGATGTTTAGTTGCCCATGAATATGTACTACAGTAACAAAGTTTTCATTCATATTGCATCCAATCCAGTTTTTCATGAGAGGACCAAGTATATTCAAGTGGATTGTCATCTTGCCCAAGAAAAGATGGATAATAGCGTTATTGCTACTTCTTTAGTGTCTAAAGGTGCTCAACTAGCCGATATCTTCACCAAGGCATTGTGCAAACCACAATTAGAACTATTGTATAGCAAGCTTGGTCTATGTGATATTTATGTCCCAGACTCCTACCTTAAGGGAGAGTGTTAGATATATAAATATCTGTAATGTTTAGTATTCTAGGGTAAGAGGGTAACTTAGTCGTTTCCCTTTGTACTCACCTGTATATATAATATGTGTGTATTAGGGTGTAATTAAGAACCCAAAACACTGTAATTTCCTTAATCACAATGATTAACAACCACTCTTGAAGTTGGGAAGCATGATTGTGAATCCTTTCCATTAGTAAATACAAGTTTTATTGACTTTAGACATATTGAAAAATACAGAATTTAAAATAAGATCAGTACAACCCCAAGGGGTTGGCCTAATTGTCAAGACTTGAGACTTAAATGTATGCTTCCCTCTAGGTCTCAGGTTCGAAACCACTCAGGCGCTATCAACTCATTTGGAACCAGTCCATACAGGGCAAAAATGCCGTGACTTTAATTGGCGCCCTCACAAGTGGACGGTGGGATGGGTCCCTCAAGGACTAGTTGGCATTAGGTTGGGAGTAATTCCAAAACTGGCCGGATACATCGGCTATAAAAAAAAAAAGATCAGACAATTATTCTCAAGTTCAGATTTATAGACAAATCTTTTGTGCAGGCTCAACAAGACATCTTAAAGAGTTAATGATGCAAAAAATGACCTTTCCAATTAAGTAGTTCATAATCGTACTACTCATGGCAATAGTCAATAAGTGGGGTACGCCTTCATATCTTCTGATGCAACCCAATTTGGTAGATATGGGATTCTTAAAGTGGCTCTTTACAGCATGTTCAGCAGCTTGGGATGCGTTTCTGACCTTTGATCAGAGAAAACAGGTCAGGCACTTACTCTCAATGTGGTTAATCAAAGGTTCCAACAGCTACATTCCAAGGGAGACCCAAATAACTCTCTGACCAAGGCCAACTTGCGCAGATATACTAATTTATGACTGATTTAGCATAATCCAACAGGCAATGCTCAAATTCCAAAAGCTATGTTTCCCCTTGTTTATACCGCCCTTTAGTAATGATTTTTAAAATTTCAAAGGAATTGCCTCATTCCAAGATCTTAAACGTGAGACCACATTTAAAAAGTGGGCAATTAATGCAGAATTGTATGCCTCAACTTCTTGAGCAACATATTGATACTCCATAGGGAACAAAACTTCTAAAAAAGAATACCAATTGCGCACAAAGTTGACAAAAGAATGATGCTGTCCTTGCCAGCTACCAAAGCTCAGCAGGACAGGTTCTTTACGAGTTCTCTTTGCATAATGGTTTCAATTATGACAAATTCAATATCCCAAGTTTATGAAATATCATGATGAATCAAGATCTCCTAAAAATGAAAAAATAGTTTTCAGAACAAGCTAATAGTAATCAAGAACTGACAGCCCAAAAGGAAGCAGAAAAGGACATTTCTAAGCAAAAAGTCTCACTAACAAAACTCTGCCAAAAACAGTAAAATAATCACCTCAACTGGAACAGTGCGACAACCAGCAATCCTTTTGAGGTAATTCATGTCGTTCCACTTTGTCCTAGCTGGCCAATGAGCCATACACTCACTAATTATAACAGGAGAACCTGACAAGAAATAGTCACACAAGAATTCCTCCAAGGATAGACCAGACCGTTTGCCAACAATGTTACAAGACAGTGACTTTATGGGCAAAGCCTGAAGCACCTACATAATCAATATAACAATGCACAGGTCACTATCTTTTTCCCTTCTATAATGATAACACTCAAAAAGTTCTCAAGGCAACTTATCAATTGTAAATTGACAAATAGTAGAACATTGAATGCAAATGGTATAACCGCAATGGGGACAATCTTGCACAGTAATCCAGTAACAGTGAACTTCAAAAAACAGATGAAGGCTTCAAAATTTCTTAGTTTGATGGCCAGCCCTTCATGCAAGAGGCCAAAAAGTCCACCAAATAACTACTCATTCTGGTACCAGAGTAAACTTCTTCAACTAGAGCTATAAAAATTTAACGTCCCATTCTTCTCGAGAATCTTAATGATAAACATCTAGTCCGAATGACACAACTCTCTATATCATCATATGAAACCCCACAAGCAATTAAGCAAAGAGCTAACAATAAGAGATGAAGTCATGAAATGTGCTCTACCTGAAGTTGATTGGCATCACTTGGTTTGGTATCCACGCCATATTCCTTGGTGTTCTTTTATCCATTGAATGATCGATTATACACGAGGGACAGATTGAATACATGGTGAGTACCTTTAGAAGCAAGTTGTGAGCTTTGCTCAGGCTTTGAGGAGAGTCATGATCATCTGTTTTTTGAATTTCAGTTTTCAAAAGCAATTTGGAAGTCTATCTCAAGGAAAGGGTCTAAACCTACAGTTCCTGAAAATCTAGTTGCTGTCAGGAACTGGGATGGTATCCACGGAAAGGGTAAACCAGTTAAGGTCTAGTTTTCAAGTTGTCTTTCTCAGCATCCATCTATCACCTACGGAGGAAAAGGAAATCTGGAATCTTTGTTCACAAAAGCAGTGATATTCCTGAGATGATTATATACCTTGAGCAGGATATTTGGGCCTGTCTAAGTGTCTATAAGCTTGAAGGGGTACTGCGATTAATTTGTGCCTACTGAGATAAGAAGATTAAAAAATCCTGGGGCCTGTCCAGTGTTTTTCTCCAAAATCATAGAACTAACGTGAGCCTTTAAGGGGCATCTATGCCAGGTATGCTTTTGTTTACTGCAGTCACTGTAAAAGCCAAAAGGCTTTCAGTGTGTTTAGTTTTCTAGTATAGGTTTTGCCCTTCTGAGTTTTCTGTAGTGGTTTGGTTGTATACTTGTTCTAGGCTTTTTCAAGGCTATACCCTTGATCCTTTTGGTGGCTTTTACCAAATGCAAAAAATGAACTTACGCAACATAAGAAGGGTCAACATAGACTATCAGGCCAAACCCCAAGGGGTTGGCTTAGTGGTCAAGGCTTGGAACTTAGAGGTATGCTCCCTCTTAGGTCTTAGGTTCGAAACTTTTTTAGTGCTATCAATCTTTATGGGGCCAGTCCATACAAGGTAAAGTCCTGACTTTAAATGGGACCCCCGCAAGTGGACGCTGGAATTAGTCCCCTGAGAACTAGTTGGCAATAGGTTGGGATAATCCCAAAGCTGGATGGATACCTCGGCTATAAAAAAAAAAAGAGTATCAGACCAGTAAAATAACTTTTGAGTAGATTTTCAACGTCGCTGAGCAGTAGATCCCCTCAACCATATGTATTATGTTTCCCCAATTGATCCCACAGTGAAAACTGAGCAGAGAATATAACTTAAATTCTAGAAAAAACCAATTACATCATTTCTATCCAAAGAAATCCACCATAAAAAACAAGTTTTAGAGTGCCAAGGATCTTTCAAGGGAATCCAATGAACCCTGTCGGATGCAGAACGAGAAAGAATTTGATGAAGACATACAGAACTATAAACATTTTTATTTATTTGGAAACCTTTTTTAATTAAGGTTTCTTAAATGCCCATAAACAGAACATTATATATTCTGTCTCTTCAAAATTGACTTACAGATTGGAGTTGATGAGGCTGTGCCCTTTGTGTTAGGATTGTAACCCCATTGACTCTCCCTAATGGGATTCACAAGGATTAGGTTACCTCCACAGGGTGACTTCGTGTCAGGCTGAAGCCCATTCCCTTAGCAGATAAGGATCCAGCTTTCATGTTGTTTTAGAGGCAATAATCATCAAGCTAGTTAGTCAAATATGCCTCCAAATATTCGCTTCTTAATATGTCTGGGTTCCTTTTCCTTATCTTGGTAGTTCCACATTCTTCCAGGGACTTATCAAGTAAATATTCATTCTCACGACTATCAAGCAAACATGGTCCTTTCTTTTCAACTGAGGCAACATGGAACCAGTTATGTAATTGAGGAAACTTTAGTTTAAATCCAGCATGCAAATTTTATCCATTTTTACTATGATAAAAAAGAAACGAGGTAATATTTATTTGGGTATATCAAGTGAATTTTGCTCAAACTATTTTCAAGAAGGCAACGTGTAATTTCAGATTCCTTAAATATGATCCAACTCTATGACTGAGGCATGGTAAACTCGAGATAGGATATCTTGGGTATCCCATTCAAAATAAATTCAAACCAAACCAAACCAAAGCAAACTAAACCAAATCGAGTTTTATGTCTCGATCAATTGGGGTCGACTACATGAATTTGTTTTCTCCATTAAGTTCTATTGAGGCCAAAAAATCTAAGTGTTTTCAAACTAACGCCTCTTAAGTGATTATGTTCTATCCCTCCGCATCTATGGTAGTGTTGTTTACACCTAGGCCGAATGAAATTTCGGGTATAAACAAGTGCCAAGTAACCTTACTACTAGGAATCAAAACAGTGACTAGGAGAGTACTAGTCCACTATTAGGAACAACATAATGCGGGCAGTAGTCTCATTGATCTACTAGGTATTGTATTTGTTTCTTCATTTAGTAAATTGAAACCTACACGTCAAATAGGGTTCTTTTAATTTTTTTACGTGGCTAGTGGTCTCAAATTCTCAACACCCAATCGAAGCCACTAATTTTTTTTCCTTCATTTACTAAATCGGAAGCCACAAGTCAAATAGAGTCTTTATATATATTTACGTAGCTAGTGGTCTCAAATTCTCAACACCCAACCGGAGCCATTGAATTCCCTCCATGTAGCCGGTAGTCTGTGCGTGTTTTAGGAACTACTTTTTCTCCAACGCTATTGCTATTTTAACCCTTCACTTGGCCAGTAGTCTCTAACATTACTAGCAGCCAATTATTAATACTTGAACATTCTTTGTTCCAAATATCTTAAAGCCTCCACAAGCTCGTTATACATGCCAAACAAAAGTTATGTACTTCAATTACAATCAAATCTGATATAGAAACAAGGTAACAACACTTCGGATTCAAATTGATTGAACTATTTCAATGCAACATTGAAATCAAGTAAACTTATAAATCCGTGCAACATGTATTTTGGATCTATTATGCAAATCCTATCCAACTTTTTAACTGAGGCACCGTAAAATCAAGGCAGTATATCTTGGGTACCTCGTAAAAATTTAAGTCGATGGCCAACACACATTTCTATTGCAGCCAGTAACCTTACTACTTGAAATCAAAAAGTAGTGACACGTAGTCTACCCCTAGGAACTACATAATGGGCCAATAGTCTCATTAATCTACTAAGAATTCACATTTTCTTCTTCATTAAGTAAATTGAAACCCACACATCCCACAAGGCCGCGTCATATATCTACATATATGAATGTGCAGCCAAAATAT
>JABCMJ010035586.1:0-24855 GCA_014822125.1 Arbutus unedo | reverse complement strand
TTTTCTAAGGGTATCTTCTTCGGAAATAGCCTTAGAGGGTGACTTGACACATCCGAATTTCATGTCAAGTGGCGACTCTGAGTTTTAAATAAGTCCCAGCTGTTAAACAATTTTCATTTTCCGTCGCATATCAAGTCAAGAAATAATTCTGACCCGTTCGAAAATTCATTATTCGCGAGGGGGGCCGAGGAAATTTCCGGGCGCGACACCAACACCCAAAAATTCTAGTGTTGTCAATAGGAAGATGTATGAAAAATTTCTTGAAGATGATAAGATTTCTAGGCACATAATGCTCACTTTTATGGAACCTGACATCGAAATTTTATTTGGAGAACATGAGCGTGCTAAGACCATGTTTGATGCTATTAGTGATGACTATTGTGCTTCATCTGAAACATACATTCAATTGTTAATGGAAAGGTTTACTGGCACTGAGATAAAAGAAGATGAAAATGTCATTGATTATGTCAACAAGTTGTCTATCATTGCTAAAGAATTGGCCACTTTATATAATCCTCTTCCTGACTAAATGCAAGTGTCCACTATTTTGTATAGTTTGCCAAGTTCTTGGTAGTCCACTGTTGTTGTCCCTAACTTTTCCTCTACCACTTTAACCATGAAAAATTTATTTATTTTATCTGGTGTAGAGGGTGAAAGAAGTGCTACAAAGAAAATTACAAGATCATTTTTAATTGTTGCTCTTGCTGCCACTTCTAAGTTACCACAATTTGAAAAGAAAAAAAAATTCATTCTTCTTTTGATTTTGTCAAAGTTTGGACATCAGAAATTTTATTTTTTTAAATTTGAAGGGAAAGGGTAAACAGTTTAAGAATGCAAGCAATTTTAAAAAGAACAAAAGAGCTTGCGTTAACTGTGAAAAAAGTGAATATTTTTAAACTAATTGTCGTGCACCCAAAAAAATAAAGAAAACTAATTTAGGAGGCTCCAAAGATGCTGTCTGTGTGGTATTTAAATCTCTTTTGGCTAATACTGATGTTGGAGCATGGTGGGTGGATTCTGCTTCCTCTTGCCATGTGGCAAAGAATAGCGAGTTCTATGCAGAATTGAAAGAGGTTAAAACTAGTGGTCATCGCATATACATGAAAAATAACAGTTATTGTGATGTTGTTGGCATTGGAAATGTGAAGTTTATGTTACCTGATGGTAAAAACCTCTACTTCACTGATGTTTTGTATTCACCCACCATGAGGCGCAACCTTATCTCAGTTCCTCATCTGGATGAGAAGGATTTTGAGGTGCGCTTCCATTTTCGGAAAAGTCTCTATTGGGAAACATGGCAGGATTTTGATGTGGGGTAGTAAAGTTGATGGTTTGTACCGGTTGAACGTTGTTTCTGATGTTAATGGTAATGCATTAGCTGGTTGTTTTGGTTATACCGTTGATTCTACTTATTGCCATGATTTGATTTATGTTGATGATCCTTATATTTGACATTTGAGATTAGGACACATGAACAAAGATAAAATGAAAAGACTGATTCCCAAGATTAGTATTGACTTTTCTATTTGTGAATCGCGTTTGTCTGGAAAAATGTATAGGCTACCATTTCCTAAACGGCAACGAGCAAATGAGTTACTTGTTATAGTTCATTTGGATGTTTGTGGTCCATTAAATATTAAAAGTCATAAAGGTATGGAGTATTTTGTGACATTTATCGATGACTATTCTAGGCATGATTATTTGTATTTGATGCAAAAGCAATCTGAAGTACTTGAGAAATTTCAAGAATTTAAAAAGGAAGTAGAAAAACAGGTAGGAAAATATATATCTCATTTGCTTGGTGATTTTTTCAATGATAATGGTATTATTCATCAAGTTACTATGACTTCTACGCCACAACAAAATGGTGTTGCTAAATGTCATATAGAACATTATTAGACATGGTTAGGTCTATACTTAGTCATTCTTCATTTGGTTCACAATTTTGGGGTTCACTATTGTTACTACTATGTACCTTCTTAACTTAGTTCCTACAAAAACAATTAATAGGGCTCCTCACGAATTATGGGTGGGTAGGAAACCTCGCCTACTCCACTTAAAGGTACGGGCTTCTTCTGGTCACATATTAATTAGTTTCAACTCAACAAAGAGGTAAATTAGATAGCAAAGCTATCAAGGGAACATTTATAGGATATCCAGAAAATTCTAAGGGTCATAGATTTGTTATTCATCATAGTAATGGTAGTATCATTATTATGGAAAGTAGAGAAGCAAAATTTTGGGAAGAAGAAATTGACACTAGAAATCTCAGTAACCTAGTTGATTATTTGAGTTCTCCAAATTAAAAGAAAATTTAAATGAGTCTGGAATTCCTCATATAGAAATAATTTTAGAACCTTATGTTATATCACATGACACTGTTGGAAACATTCAAAGAGAAAGAAATATAGCCTCAAGGTTAAAAGACTATCTTACGTTTATGATAGATGAAAATATTGATGACCCACCGACTATTCAAGAGGCCTTATTAATTATTATTATGAGATTCAAAGAAATGGGTAGAAGCAATTCAAGATGAATTAGATTCCATTATTAAAAATGAAGTTTGGCAGTTAGTAGATTTACCTAAGGAAAGAAAAACTATTGGATGCAGATGGATTCTCAAAAACACATATAAGTCTGATGGAACTATAGAAAAATATAAGGCTAGATTAGCTGCCAAAAGCTTTATGTAAAAACTTGGAATAGATTATGAAGAAATATATTCTCTCATTGCTAAATTCACTTTGATAAGGATTTTAATGGCTATTGTGGCATCGTTAGATTTAGAACTCATCCAAATGGATGTAAAAATTGCATTTTTGAATGGAGAATTAAAAGAAGATATTTATATGCAACAACCTAAAGGGTATATTGTAGAAAGTCGCGAGGATAAAGTTTACAAACTGAAGAAGTCATTATGTAGACTCAAGCAATAATTTTGGCAGTGGTATTATACTTTTGATAAGGCTATAACTTCGTATGGATTTAAAGTGAACAAATATGATCCTTGTGTATATTAGTGGAATAGTGGGAGTAGCTTTATGATTTTATCATTGTATGTAGATGATATTTTGACTGCTAACAATGATATTGTGTCAATAGAAGAGATTAAATGTTTTCTCAAATGCCAATTTAAAATGAAAGACATGGGTGAAACATCTTATGCATTGGGTATACAGATAATTAGAGAAAGAGAAACAAGAAAATTGAAGTTACCTCGAGAACAATATTTTGAGAAAATTCTCAAAAGATTTAACATGAAAGGATCAAATTCATTAGACACACCTATTCATATGCAAATTGTTCTATCAAAAAGAATGTGTCTAGCTAATGAAGAAGTAAAGATGAAAATAGAAACCAAGCCTTATGCTCAACCTGTCGGTAGCCTTCTGTTTGCAATATTGTGTACTCGACCTGATATTAGTTATATTGTAGGTGTAGTAAGCAGGTATAAAGTAATCCTGGTGAACTTCATTAGGCAGCTGTTAAAAGGCTACTTAGATACATTAAAGGCACTAAAGAGTGCAAATTGGCCTACCAATGCAATAGTGAAAACTTGAAAATTGTTGGATATCTAGATGCAGATTTTTCTGATGACGGTAAGTCTACATCATGTTATGTATTCCTCCTAGGTGGAGGTGCAATCTCATGGTCCGGTAAAAAGCAATCATGTGTGGCTAAAGGTACCATGAAAGTTGAATATATATCATATAGCGGTGCAGCTTGAGAAAAATCCTCAGGGTAACTTCTTGGTACTTTCATGAAAGTTGAATGTATATCATATAGCGGTGCAGCATGATGTAGGATATAGAAGTTTTGGGGAAACTTCTTGGTACCATCTTAGTAAATATCTATCTTGTCCTAATTCCTCGCTCTAGCCACACTGTTCCTGTAATGTTAGGCATGATATCATTCCTTTAAATCCTTAGAAACTTGTTTTTGCCATTTGAACTGGGAAATCTTTTTGCTTAAGATTTAGTTCACAGAGCATTTCTGATATTAGCAGTAGCTCATCATTATTTGACTTGAAATACTCGGTGCGTAGGTACAACTAAAGCTATAACGTAGGGGATGGCTATCGTCATTCTCACTGATTATTTATCTTTGCTTCTGATGCACTGGGCTATTCAGCTATTCATTTCTGAAGCTCATAGGGATATTGCTTTGTCATGGCTATGCTGATTCCGCTTTCTCTTCATATGAATTCTTATATTGAGGTTATTGTTGAATTCTTTTGACCATACATTCATAACACTGGTACAAATATTTCTAGTTTCTTTCGGATAAAAAGGAAAGGTTCATCTTGAAGAGAAAAAAGGTTGTTCCTGAGGAAAGACGCTCAGGATAAAATGCAACACAACCATGTCGTATCCATGCCAATCAGATGGTTATGTTTACACACCATTCAATCAAGAAAAAGGCTATAATTTAAAGAGTTCTTGCAGCAGATTGTGTTTTTCGTAGGAATAATCTCTTCCACTAGCTCTTATAGTTTTTGCGCTGTGAACTGACAAAACAAATGCGTCAGGAGTAACCTGCCAGCTATGGTGTCCTACTCCTTTGGTCCTTCCGATGAAGAATGTGATATGACTTATTAAATCTGTTTGATGGGTTTCTTTGTCCTTCTTCCTGTTTGCTTATTAGAGCCCCCTCCTTTCTATTTTTCTTTTCCTGTTTATTCTACTCTTGAACACTGCAATCTGCACCTGCTCCAATATCCTCCCTCTCTCTTTTTTTTTTTTTTTGTCCGGTATTCGTCTGTAATCTATGTTTTTACCAGTTCTGCTAAAAGTAGTGCCTTGAAGCACAGCTTTCTCCGAAGTTTAACTGAAACGTGGAGGCAGTGTCATGCTTGTGGTCAATCGTCTTTGACCATATTTTACTTTCTTTCACTGTCTACCTAATGTTTACAACTGCCACTGTCTGCCCTGGGGAAAACTATATTCAACAGTTGAAATTTTGAGATAGTAAAATAAGAGTGCTTTAAGGGTTTGCTTTCTTACATTGACTAGAAAAGAACGTGCAGAAATTCAAGCTGTAATAATTACTCACATAGAAATTATGGAACCAACAATTAAGAATGCGCAGTTTTGCATCTTCTAATCTTTGCTACCTTTATTAGCTTCACTGACCATATGCACAATTATTCCATGTAGTATGCTCTCAGGACTATCACCTTCTAGAACTGAGTCAGAGAGGGACATGAGGTGGTTATGTTGAGTGGTAGAGGAACACCATTGAAAACTTTGTACAAAGAGAGACAATGAGAGCTGAAATTAAGCTTGGTAGAATGTGAAGGTATTCAAAGGGCATTTGTGTTTTGTGCCATCATATTCTACCCAAGCTTGGGATATTATCCTGGACAATGAGGAAGGGTGGTGCAAGGCTGCAAGTCATTTTGCTTTTTGCTCTTCTTCTTGAAGCTTCGTCTTGCTATGAAAAATAAGAGAACAAAGTTTCTGGAATCAAAATGATTTTTGCTGTGTTTATCAAAAGGTTTAATCAAGCTCTTGTTGGATAGGTAAGATGATTATCGAAGCATTAGGCACCTAGAAAGAACTTCAATATAATAGGAAGGTTTGAGTACTTTTCCATTGACTAAATATTTAACAACAGCACGTACGGGGCGGAATTGGAAAAAAAAAAAAAGGAAGGGGAGGACGAGGAGGGAGAAGATAGGCGCTGCCAAATTTTGTCATAAACAGAACCGTGAAAAGTGGTCCAAAAACTTACCATATCCTTTCTCGAAAAAGATTTTGGGTAACCTACTTCGCCAGTATTTCCACGGTTCCATGTTACAGTCTTATAATAAGCTTTATATATAACATCTCCTTTTCGGTAAACTATTGCATCATATTGAGTTGGCCAAAAAGCATTAATTTCAAACCATATCTTGAGGGAATGGACCAATAAACGTGATAAGGTTTGATAGCTTTTGCTGACTGAAAAGTAAACTGTGAATTGAGTCATTGACTCAGTTGAGGCAGGTGCAATTGGGTCTTATAGCTGCCTGAGGTTAATATAAAATTTCCTAATTTTTCAAATAAGCTTCACTTTCTTTCATTCTCCTATGAACTGATATATTGCATTGCTTTCTTTTTTTACTGTGGCTTTATGTTCGATGGTTCAACCCGTTAGACATGCTAAATACTTTATGCAAGATTAGAGAGCACAATTGATGGGCTCTTTCTAAAAAAAAAAGTTTGCAATTACGAGTTGAGTGCAAAATTGAACTACACTATTATTGTATATTTCTTGTTACCATCTGCTACCTTAAATAGTTTTATGGCATACTCATTCATTAGAATAGCTAAAAAGTGAGGATCTTCATGTTGGAAACATTGGATGTCTATTTTATTTTGTAGTACTTAAGATTGTTCTTGTTGCACCCATCACTGGACCTGTTTAAATAATTTGATGAGCTGAATTTCCTGTATTGAGATCCCGAGTAGTGGTCCTGTATTACTAAGTCAAACTATGTCAAAACATACTATACTGCTCAACAGTAGGGAAATACATGCCAAACCATGATGACAACGTTCGAGAATTGGATGTTACCTAGTTGGGTTCGAGAGCCAAACCCAAGTCTTTTAATGTATGGGTTAGTTGTTTCCGTTGATGTATCTAGTTTTTTTAACCATCTAATTGGGTTAAATGATGTAATTTCAAGTGTTTCCAATTTTGTGCTTCAGGGTACCACTCTATATCTAACCTAGCAAAAGTATTTGACAGAGTTGGGTACAGTGCTGTAAGGTGGCCACCGTGAGGGATTTGTGTGCTTGAGTGCAACCTTTCATGTGGTCACTTTTTTGTTGTCTGGAAAAAGAAAAAGGGTCATCTGCTTGTTATTTGGTACATGAAAAGAGGACAACCCCAATAGTCCAAAAACTTCAGAGTTTTCAAACTCATTAAATTGGTCTGTAACCTGTCAATAATTGCATTGCCACGTTGATGTTTGTGTTTTCGTACACAATTTATATTGCCTGCATGGGGGCTTAAGGCTCGGTTTCATTTGGTTTAGAATCATTGATTATAGTAGAACCCTTCAAGTGTTATGTTACACCAGGGACTATGATAACTGCTTATAATTGTTGAGCTTTTGCATTTCCAACGTGTCCGTTGCCTCTAGTGAGCCATATTATGATCATCGAGTTTTTTACGATTTTTGACGCCTACATATCCCTTTTCTGACAATCATGGTTTTAGACCAGGATATTTGCGAGAGAGACTATTGATGCAAGCATTTTTGTGGCTGCAGAAGCAGTACTTCTCAGTGAAAAATGTTGTTCGATCTAAAAAAGAATAAGGGAAGAAAAAGAAAAATCATGGGTTCTCAAGACTTTGCAATATTACTTCACTGCTGATAACTGTTGAGTCAGACTCCAATTTAAGAAAGCATGGTAAGTCTTGAGTCACTGTAACTCTGATATAACAATCTTGAATCACCGTCCTGATACTAGTTTTAAGCAAAGCTAGGGTGGAGGGTGTTTTTTTCCTAATAGGTTGACCTTGAATTTTGCACATTTTTTGAAAATCAGAAGCCCTTTAAAAGCCACAATATTATAGAAAAATTGCTTGTAATCTTATGACTATTGTTTGTTTGGTCTCAACCAATAACTGGTTATCATAACCTTATGGAAATCATCTTAGCCATAGGCTTGCTTCCTCAGTGCCCCTGCAGAATATTTGATCAACCATTGGAGTACGATGAAACAAAATCTACCTCTTTAGTACGTGTTTATTTGATTGAAAGCACATGTTGGTATCCTTCTCAGCTTCCATTCATTCTGTGCTCTATTGATAGAATGAACATCTTTTCAATTTTTGTTGGTGTGCGCTTTGCTTCTTCTTGGGGTGCGTTCGAGTGTCCCAGGAACTTGTTTAATTCCATTATGTACTTGTGTACTGCCTGGATTCTAAATTAATTCTTTGAGGGTGCCTGATTAGATTAGAGGTATCATATGGGAAGGTTTATTTGAAGGCTTTTTCCAATTTGGAATCATTCTTCGTTATGGATTGGTGGCTCTATTTTCTTGATTATTCTAGTCTACGGGTTAAACAAAAGTGGAAGAATTTCATTTTCATGGAACGGCCAAACAAACCTTTATGTAACATGCATTCTACACTGATATATTGTGCCCTTTTGAAGTATGATGCGAAAATTAAATATATTGTACACCCCCCACTATGCATTGATTCGTGTATGTTGACTCAGCTAGTTAGTGAGGATTCCATCAAATTCGTAGTCCATTTGGTTCCATTGTCTTATCTGAGACCTCTTTTGGGAGATAAACATATTATTTAATCTGTTCTGTTTGTTGGTGTATTATCTTTTTCTTAGATCATGCATGTTTATATGTTATTGCCGGAACCTTTATTACCAGGAAGATTAATTCACCAATGACTTGCACGTTCTGAAACATGGTTCATCTTTTTTTCAGATCTAAAAAACTGGTAATTCAGTTCCCAGAATTGTGATACTGTGAATAAGTTGTAAGAATTTTTTTTAGTTTTTTGTTTGAAAGAAGTGCATTTTAAACTCGTGATCTATAGAAGCCTACCACAGTACAGGTGCTGCGTTTCTGTTTCCGTTTCCGTATGTCGTATTGAATGAACTGGGTAATTTAGGGCTAAATTGGCTTTTTTCATATTATTTATCAGGTTGCTGGATTCTGGGTATGCATAGACAAGAATGGGAAATACTGCAAGCTACAATGTAAAGGTATGTACAGTTACACAATTCCAGTACTACTCTTTTCGGTGCTGACCAACTCCCCCAGGTGATGACCTAATTCCTACCTTTGAGGGACAAAGCCCATCACCTATATTACACTATATAAAGAAATTGAAATAATTTAACTAATCGCCCGGTAATTACGTATCAAACCTTCTGGTTCAAGTGGTGCAATGCTCACAATTGTTTCCTGTGGTGCCAGTGTTCCAGATGAGCTAGCTGCTGGCGCCTGGCCCCATCCAACAATCTTCTGGCATGTCTCGATTAAGCAGTGCCGACAGTTAGGGCAGGAAGAGTGAGAATTGAGCCACTTATCGATGCACCGTTCGTGGAACCCGTGGTTGCACTTAGGTAAGACCTTAACACGCTCCCCTGGCGTGAACTCTGATAAACAGATCACGCACTCGGTGTCCAACCCTGGTAGTTTTAGTCCTTTTGAGTAGCTCACCGTTGGAAAAGTCTTTAACGCCTTTTTCTTGATCCCCGTGTTGGCGAGCCGGGCAGAGGGATTGTCGCCTTGCTCTGAAGTAGCTGAAGTTGAGCACCTTAGTGCACACCTAATGATTGAGTTCAGCCCTAGTGAGCATATTAGGGCACACAAGAGGACCGAAAGCACCATGACAACATTTGTGTCGAAACTGTTGTCTGCGGGGGCGTAGGGTTCCGATGGGTCATGGCCATTTCCGTCGGTCGGAGGAGTTGCCGAGAGCGGTGATTGGTAGAGAGGGGTGTGTAGAAGCAATCTTCTTGAGTAGATTTGTGTAAGGCAGTCTTGGAAGAACTGAGGAGGAGGAGTAGTAGTAGTAGAAGCATACATGTTGGTTTGGTTTGAATTTCTGGTTTAGTTTGATAGCATGTTCTGGAGGTGGTTGCACAAGGGGATATATATAGAGGGAAAAAAGTTTGATTTTCAGTTCTTGAGAGGTAAAGGAAGAATATTATTATTATTATTATCAAAACTGATCATAAATCTTTCAGAATATTCTGAAGGTTTAGAAAAAAATCTTTGGGTTTTAAAATCTATATCAACTGCCACCATTTGGATCCTCCACTATAATCAATCGTTTTTGCAGTTTTAATCGGCATTCCAATCAAAATTGGGCCCATCCACTTTCTGGGCAGTAGCCATTGACACGTGGAATTAGCCTTTCACTAATTTATATTCTCGAAAATGCCACATGGGTCCCTATAGGCTTGAAGGGTCTTGGAAGCTTCACGCAGTTGGAATGACGTGGAAAATAAAGGCATGTACGTGTGTTTAGGTGTAAAACACGTCCCAGATAATATGTTCATCCAATTGGGCTGTCCAATTGAGGGAGTCTTGCCCACAACTCTTAATTTTGTTGCATTATGCGTTGGGGTGTGTGGTTACTAGTGAGTAATAAACACGTCAAATGCTTGTGAGTCGTACTCAACTAGTTATAGAATTTCTTATAATCTCTTATCGAATTACGTTTTTAACGTTAAATATAGAATTACATTATATAAGAAAATTGAATGTGATAAATTTTGAAGATTCTTTTTTAAGAGTGAGAAAACAAACTGAGAGAGAGAACAAAAATAATATTGTTTATATAATTTTTTTGTGCTTTTTTTTTCTAAAAAAAACGTTACGTGTTATACATGTATTTAGTATCTAGATTTGATTTGTTAGGGGTAAATCCCAACTCAACTCATTGACTCCGTGGAGTCTTGAATTTGAATTAGACTTTCCGGGTGGATATGATATCCCTATGGATTGTCCTGCAAAACACTCAATACTAAATTAGTGCCGACCGGAGTTGAATTTCCAGCGGGCACTTCAACGATCAAGTTAGCCTTTTAGGAAGAGCAAAAATAACTTGAAAGTATAGTTTTAGTGCGAGCGTGTATGTACCTGTAATAGGAGTCACTACAACAAAAAACACATAAAATAGCGTGCCAAAAACGCTATGGTAGACCTTCCATAGTATTTTTTACAAATGCTATGCTAGCCCACGCTATTAAAAGTCAGGTCTATTATAGCGTTTTTTGAATGCTATGGTAGGTATGTTTTTATAGCTTTTGGTGAACGCTATAACAGGTCTTGACATTCCATAACATTTTTCAAATGCTATGGTAGCTACATTTTTATAGCATTTTGTGAACGCTATAACAAGTCTTGACATTCTATAGTATTTTATAAATACTATTATATGAACAATTTTTGATAACATTTTGTGAACGTTATTATATGTCTACATTTTGTAGCATTTGTTTGTACGCTATTGTATGTACAGGTTTTGATAGCGTTTTGTGAACGCTATTATATGTCCTTGTATTAAAAAAATTTTGATTTTTTTATGTCTCAAAAAACGAAAGATTCAAATCACTTAATACCAATTTCATAATCTCAAATCCCACAAATTAACTAACATAATTTATTAGACAACAATAATAACAATTATTCCAAATATAACCACGCATTATAATTTTTAAATTATTTTTCATTCATAAAATCAATATTCACAAATTAACCGACATCGGTTACAATAAAACTAGCAAATAGAAATCAATATTCACAAAAAAACCGATATACGTATCCACAAATATTCCCAACCCAAATGAAATATTATATTAACATCTATATCCTAAAAGTAGACTAAAAGCCTTAACAAAAAGAAAACAATATACGTCAAGAAAAAAGTCTTCAACTATAGTGTGCCGACCGACACTGATTTCTCTCTGTCTTTACCAATAGTCACAAAACACATCATTCCTTCATTTCCATAACATGAATTTCTCAATCGAAACACCCAAACACACAAATTCCAAAGAAAAGAAACACTGCCAAAATCGAGAGAGAGAGAGAACCTGATATTGGTTGGACGTTCACGCTCAAACCCAGCAACCAATCTCAACCCAGAAACCAAAAACAAGCGTAGGAGAGTTGAATCTGAAACCCTAAGACTAAACTGTGCCTTACAGCCAAGAGATTGGAAATTATTTTTGGCGCCCTTTTCTTTTGCCGTGAATGTAAATCGAACAATAAATATTTCCATCTATTTAGGAGAAATCGTGTGAATATTGGCTGCTCTAAAAACTAATACATTCGGAAAATTATGAACGGGAGGTTTGACCAAGGAAATGGCGCACCACTTTTTTATTTTGCGGAGTGGTTGTCTTAGTGGGCAGGGTAGCTCTTAAGCTTAAATAAGCTACTCCTAATAAATTTTGTGATTGGAGGCAAGGTTTTTTGTATTTGACAATTTAGAATATTCGGAACAATTTACGTGTATCTCGGTTAATTTTTACAGGATCAATTTTACCGTTCACTTGTGGGGATTATAATTAAAATCAGAGCAAAATTCGGTATGAATTGATTCATAAAAATTAATAGCACCTAAAAGAATTTGAACTTAAGGCAAAAGAAAGCAAATTATTATGTATCAAACCTTGACATACTACTAAACTGACTTAAGTTTTACTGTTTGATCGAAAAAGGAATTCAATAATAGCGTTTAACTGTTGTATTAGATTTTCCTTTTTGCCTAGCCTTTTGTTACATTTTTTAGGTAATTACAGTATATTTTATGATTTTATAAGAGTTGAGATTTTACATATTTTCCTCAAATAAAACGAATTCAATTGCAACTCTTTATTTTGTCTCTTTTCTAAACTTTTGTCTTTTGCGTCAATTTTTTTAAATTTTATAATTTTGCCTTCGTACACGAGAGGAACGTTATTTCCTTTTAGAATGCTGCAATTAATTTTCTTTTTTTTTTTTTAAATCTTTTAACAACAATGCTATTGTTTCCCCTCTATTATATCACTATTGTAAAAACGCTATTATTACCCCCCTCTATTATAACATTATTGTAAAAACGCTATTAATACTCACTCTATTATAGCATTATTTCAAAAACGCTATTATTACCCCCTCTATTATAGCATTACTTCAAAAACGTTATTATTACTCCCTCTATTATAGCATTATTGAAAAAACGCTATTAAATAGTGTTATTAAAAGTAGTATTTGTTGTAGTGAGTGGCCTTGGAATATTTATAATGTAAAGGACTAATTGTCTGCCGAAGGCCGCGGTCGAGAGTGTAGCGTCGTGGATTGGGAAGTACGGAGGTGATGCCACATGCCCTACATTCGCACGGATCGGGCGGGCACGCCTACACGTTCTCTTGAAAAGCAGAGAGCACGTTCGCTCCCAAGCTCCGAGGCCGAGTGTAGGGCATTGGGCATCTTGACTGAGAGACAATAGCGCTTGAGTGCATAGCCGAATGATGTCGAGCATTAATTTGCTGAGGATTGATGCCAAGTGAAAGGTCATGAGATTTGAACCGCCAAGTTCGGATGTTGGCTAAAGGTGATTCGACCCACAAGCTGAAGATCCATAGCATTGCTCTTGGGCCCACAAGTCTGCCGACGGCAAGCCATATCGACCGTCAGCCCTAGAGACGTTGCCACGTGTCGATCGATCCAATGGTAAAAAATGAATCGCTTTGTTTCCCGCGTGAAATGCTTCGATTTTCGCGCCTTGGTATAAATAAGGAATGATAAGGAGAGAGAATCATTTAGCCACTCTCTCTCTAGATTTCCAGAACTCTCGTCTTCTTTCCGTGATTTTCAACCAAATCCTCTCACGATCATCAGATTCCCATCCACAGTCACGCAATAAGGTATGGTTACTTGATCCCTTTCGTCTTTTGCTGTAGAATATTTGTCTTTTGCATTTTTTCAGCACATTGCAAATGCATTTCTCTGGGTTCTAGCATAGGACCGTTTTCCAACTTGTCGCCTTATCTCGATTTAGTGGCCGAGGACTCGATACCTGGCCGAGGGTCTTGCGCTTGGCCGAACACACCCTAGACCATGGTTGAGGAATCACACCTTAGTAACTTTTTAACACCCGTGCACTTCTTAATAGGATGTCCGAGCTTGAAGTGGATTCAGCCCAAGTGCTGTCTTCCAACGCCGAAGAACCTGGGTCAAGTGGCTCCTCTGGACTACCGAGCGATGAAGTAACGCCGCAGATAGCTAAAAATCGTTACACGCGCTTCTTCGATGACCCGGAGAGCCTCGTCGATTTCTGGCAAACCTATGGCATTCCCGATAACGTGCACATTAGCTAAGTTCGGCCGAACGAGAGCCCCGTTGCTGATGATTTCCAAATCATTCTACCTTTAATGGCGATTATCGAAGGGGGCGTGCAGTTCCCCTTCCATCCGTTCCTCCAGCAAGTGCTGAATACCCTTCAACTGACCCCCTCCCAAGTTACCATAAACTTCTACCGCACGGTAATGGGGGTCATCAAATTAAAGGAAAGATATAATCTAGCCTTTGAAGTCGAAGACCCGTTCGGCCTCTACTTCGTTAGTGAGAAAAAGGTCTCCAAGAGGAAGTTCCTCGGTAGTCGGACCGGGCAAATAAAGCTCATCAGGGGGCTGCCGGACTTCGACAAATATGCAAACGAATTTGTTATTGTCCACGAGGAGTTCGAGTATGCCCTCGGCGAGTATCGGTTCCACCCAATCCCTAGGGTGGCTAGATATGCAGGTAAGAGTCGCATGTGTTTGCTTTTTCTGAGTTTTATTCGGCTTTTAACAATTGTTGTTTCTCTCGGCAGGGAGGAAAGTGGTGTTACAGCTAAAGAACCGAGCATCGCGAGCACGAATCAACCGGGCGCTTGCCATTCGGAGAAGGTATCGGGATTATACGGTACTTCTAGGGTACATTGATTCTTATCAGTCGAAGCTTAAAGCGCGAGGGGATTCCAGCAGTAGTAGTGAGAGCAACGTGGACGACCATCACACTTGAGGACTGCCCGAAACCTCAAGTCATTCACGCGTTAGCTCTCCACTCGGCATCATTCGTGAACCGAGAGAGGGGAGTACGCCGGGCATTGTCATCCCCGTGTCTTCAGATACTGCTACCTCTGACTTCTCCTTGGGTTATAGTCTGTCCGTCAGTGTTAGTGATGCGGAGCTAAAAGAGATATTTGTAGAGATCAACCAGATGTCGCGCAAGGTGAAGGGGGCTCCAACTCTGAAGTTGGCAATTGGTCTCTCTGCTGGGCTGAGGAAAGAACAGACCGATCCTTGAAAGAAGAAAGGTGTTGAAGAGTCTGATCAACAAAAAAGGAAGCAGAAGAAGGGGGATGCTCGACCGGTGGAGGTGGGCACACAACAGATTCGTCCTCTCCCATCTCTCCCTTCGACAGCAACTCTGGTGGTTGTCGGAATTGGTACTCGGGATCCAGCGGTGCCTCCTCCACCATTCAAGCCCAAGCTCATGTTGGCCGATCGGCCACTAACCATCAAAGATTTAGTGGATACAACTTGGCACGCGGCTTTCGCTTTGGCCAAAGGTATATTGCTACCTAAGGATGCCGATAACCTGCCGAAGAACTTGGAGGCAGCCTTCTCTGAGCTGGCGAGACTTACTGTGAAGGTACGATTAACCCGTACTTTTAGTTCCTCTATCGTCACCCTAGGTTCCATTATTTACTCTTAATGTTGTGTGTTTATGATGCAATCTTGCCAACACCTTGTGTCGGTGAAGGCCGGGCTTCTCTTGAGCGCAAACCAAACCAGGTCCCTCTGAACACTTCATGAGAAGGAGGTCGAGGAGAAGGCTCAAATGCGAGAAGAGAGGAACACTTCTCGGGCCACCATAGCTAAGGCCGAGGAGAATGCCAAAGCATTGGCTAAGGCCCTTGAGGAGAAGGATGCCGAGATGTCCAAGAAGGTGGATGAGGCGGACTCCAAGGGTTACGATGATGGGTATTCCGAAGACAAAGGCAAATATCAGAAGGAGATGGAGAGGATCAACGCTGAACTGGGCGACCTTCTGTAGAACACTTTTCGGGGCAGTTGGCTCCGTGCCCTGAAGGAGGCTTGGGTGCCGGAAGGATCCTCCCTATATGAGAAGGTTCCTCGCTACACCAAGTCTGCTACCCCTGCTAATTCCGCAGTCCAACCCCCAACCGAGCCTTTGTCCCGGCCGAACGCTCCGTTCTTCCTGATGCCGCCAGAGCTGTTGAAGATCGGGCCCCGGTGTCTGACAAGAGGGTTGTCGATCCATCAGCTCCTGAATGAGCTCGGCTTATATAACAGCTGTAGCTGTACTTTTGTTTAAAACTTTGTAGCAACTGTACTATTGTTTTTAATGCATTTGCTTATAAATTTGGTTTTAATGTGAAGGTTTGTTTCCAACGATTGTCGGTCTATACCGATTTATCTTTACAACATCGTCACTTGTATGGTAGCCCCTAGTTGATATTGAGCTGTGACTTTGCGGCTGGGTAGCGACTAAGTTATAGGTGTAGCGGGGAATCATGAGCGATCGTGAGGGAATAGCCGGGCTCTAGCCATGAGAAAGTGGCACATTGTCGGGCGTTAAGACTTGGAGAAATTTTAAGAAATTTCACACGTTGGTGACCAGACATAGGCTGGTGTGTAGTGTTCGGCACTTGGACCGAGTAAGAACGGAATGAAGATATATCTTTTCAATAAATGAAATGTTATAATAATTGGGGGCCATAGGCCGTATAATGAAAAAGAAATTGACATCAGTGGAGGGCCTAGGGCCGCGCAGTCTAGAATGAAAAGTTAAAAATAAAGAACTGATGAGTACTTCTCATGGCCCTGTGATCTAATGATAGTATTTTCTCATATTGTGGGCATTCCAAGGTTGGGCAATTTGTAAGAGTCGACTCCGGCTACCTTGATCACTTCGTAGGGGCCTTCCCAATTGAGACTGAGTTTATTTGTTCGTTTTGCACCGACTACCTTTCTGAGGTTGAGATCGTCGGGCTTGAATGATCTGGGCCGAACCCTCTTGTTATAACCCTGAGATATCGTCTGCTGGTATGTTGTTATCCGAATTAGAGTGGAGTCCCTCTATTCTTCAGCCACATCCAAAGAGGTTGATATTGTTTTATCGTTTGTCTCGGGATCAAATCCTTCAATGCTTATGGTGGGGAGGCCGAATTCAAAGGGAATAACAGCTTCCATGCCGAAGGCTAGTGAGAATGGCGTTCGGCCGATTCACCAACGTGGGTTTGTTCGGTAGGCCCATAGGACGCTATAGAGTTCTTCATCCCATCTGCTTTTGGCTACTAGCAGACATGTCTTGATTCTACCGAGCACGATTTTGTTCGAGGCATCGATTTGTCCGTTGCATTGGGGGTAGGAGGGGGTTGAATTAAAGAATCGGATCTTGTGCTCGGCGCAGAAGTCAGTAAATAGGTCTCCAACGAACTGTGTGCCATTGTTGGAAATAAAAGTGTAGGGGATACCGAACCTTAAAATGATATTCCGCCAGATGAACCGCTTGACGTCCTTGTCTTCAATTGTGACCAAGGGCTTGGCCTCCACCCATTTGGTGAAATAGTCAATAGCCGTAATGAGAAATTTGAAGTCACCGAGTGCCACAAGGAATTTCTCAACAATATCTAGCCTCCACTGTGCGAATGGCCAAAGACTGGATAGGGGATTGAGTTGTCCGGTTGGCTGGTGCAGGAGTGGAGAGAATCTCTGACACTGGTCACATTCTTAACAAGTTGGTCAGCCGCCTTTTTCATGTTCGGCCACCAATAGCCTTGAGTAAGAGCTCGGTGTACCAACGATCTTCCCCTAGAGTAGTAGCCGCAGTTCCCAGAGTGCAATTTATGAAGTACGGCGCTCGTTTGTTTCGGGTGCATGCAAAGAAGATAAGGTGCCGAGTACACCCTTCGGTAGAGCCTGGCTCCTGGTCCCAACCAGAACTGAGTCCCAACCAGAACTGAGTAGCCTTGTGTACAACTTTGTGTGTTTCTTTTTGGTCCTCGGGTAAGGTTTCATCCTTGAGATATGCCACGATGGAGTCCATCCAACTGGGACCTCGTGAAATGCAATTGATCTCAAAGGGCGCGACCAACTTTTCAATGCTAGGCAATGGGAGGACATTAATGGAAACAGTTTGCTACCCCCTAGCGTCTATTGCCAAAGCAAGGCCTGCCAGGGCGTCGGTATGGACTTTTTGTTCCCGCGCCACTTGATCCAAAGTGAAGACCCGGAATCGTTGTGTAAGTTGTTGTACTGCTGCGACGTAGCGGGAGATCCGCTCGTCTCAGGCTTCATAGTCTCCGGAAAGTTGGTTGACGACTAGCTGAGAATCGCTGTAAGCGTTGATACGCTCAGCACCGAGGTCTTTGGCGGAACGAAGTCTGGCAAGTACGACCTCATATTCAGCTTCGCTGTTGGAGGCGACAAATTCGAGGAGGTTCATGGAGAATTCCTTTGGGTGATATCAAAACAACTCCAGCCCCTGAGCCATGGTTGTTGGACGAGCCATCCACATACATCCTCTAGAAGTTACCATGTAGGAGTCGCCGAGGTGACGGTTCGAGTGAATCATTGTTCGGCAGTTGGGTGGTCTCGTCGGTGTTGGGAGTGAATTCTACAATAAAATCGGCGAGGGCTTGGCCTTTGATCACCGGCCTTGGCTGGTATTGAATGTCGAAGTTAGCCAGTTCCATAGCCCATTTTGAGATATGATTGGAGAGATATGTCTTACACAACGAGCTCTTTAGTGGATGTTCCGTTATTACCGTAATGGGGTGGGCTTGGAAGTACGGCGCAAGCTTCCAAGAGGCAGAGACGCGTGCTAATGCGAGCTTCTCGAAAGGTAAGTATCTAGTCTCGGCACTAACTAGGGTCTTACTAGTATAGTAAATGGGGAGGTGTGCTCGGTCCTCCTATCGCACGAGAACTAAGCTGACCGCATGTTGAGACACGATCAGATAAATGAATAAAGGCTCCTTCTCTTTGGGCGTAGTGAGCAGTGGTGCTGAAGATAAATAGGTCTTCAGGTTTTGCAGTGCTTGGTCACATTCCGGATTCCACTCAAAGCTTCTTCGGCTACACTTTTTTAGTAGCGCAAAGAAGGGTTGGCACTTATCTAACGATTGGCTGATGAATCTGTTGAGTGTGACTGCCGTTCCCGTTAGCTTCTGAACGCCTTTAATGGTATGAAGTGCTTCTAATCTGTTGATAGCGTTGATTTAGTTAAGGGTCGGCCTCGATACCCCGTCTTGTGACTAGATAGCCCAGGAATTTTCCTGAACCAACGCCGAAAGCGCATTTCTCAGCATTGAGGCAGAGCTTGTGTTTCTTCAAAATGTCGAAGACCTCTTGCAAGTGTGTCAGGTGGTCGGCCTCGTGCTTGCTTTTGACAACCATGTCGTCAATGTAGGCCTCCATCGTGTTCCCAATCTGTTCGCTAAACATTTTGGTCACCATATGTTGGTAAGTTGCCCTCGCATTTTTGAGGCCGTAGGGAATCACTTTATAACAGAACAATCCACGGGGGCTGATGAAGGTGGTTTTCTCCCTATCCGGCCTATGCATAGTGATCTGGTGGTAACCCTGGTATGCATCCATGAAGCTGAACCGAGCATGCCCGGCTGTGGCATCCACCAATTGGTTGATCCTTGGTACGGGGAAGCAGTCTTTAGGGCAGGCGTCGTTGAGATTCGTATAGTCTACACAGACACGCCATTTGCCATTTTTTTCTTCACGACCACCGTGTTAGCTAACCAGGTTGGATACTGGACTGTCTGTATCGCTCCAGCTTCTAGAAGGCGATTGACTTCCTCAATGATGGCATCAATGTGGATTTCTGCCAACCTTCAATGTTTCTGTATTACCGCTCGGCGGGTCTTGTCAACGTTGAGTGAATGACATATAAATTCGGGGTCCGCCCCGGTATTTCATATGGTGTCCATGCGAACACCACCTATTCCGTCTGAGGATTTCGGCTAATGTTTGTCGTTCGGCAAGTGATAGAGTGGATCCCAACAGAGAGGTTCTGTTGGTGTTTGTGTCGTCGACTGGTACAGTTACCAGGTCCTCAACTGCTTTTTCAGCGACTGCCGTGCCGACGTCCTCAAGTATAGGAGCGTCCAGCACTTCTACCCATTAGATCTGTCTTGGATAGACCTTACTCTTATTCGCCGCCACGTAGCATTTTTTGGCGGACAGTTGATCGCCTAAAACTTCTTTCGGCCCTTATGTCTGTCCCATGGAAGCGAAGGACCTGGTGGTAAGTGGAGGCTAAGACTCCAAGCTTGTGCAGCCAGACGCGACTGATGATAGCATTGTACGGGCTTGGTATGTCTACCACCACAAACTCGACTTCTACCATTCTAGAGTCGGTGCAGATAGGGAGCTTGATTTTGCCGAGCGGCCATATGGGAGCCGAGTTGAATCCTACCAATGGTACCTTGGTGGGTTCAAGGTCGGTGTCTTGCAAGTGGAGGGCCTTGAAAATGGAGTAGTACATGACCTCGGCCAAACTCCCTTGATCCACTAGGATTCGGCGGACCATGGAGTTACCGAGGGTGAGAGAGACAACCAAAACGTCATTGTGTGTCATTGTATGGCCTTTCTCCCTGTGGTAGGAGCAACGGTAAGGAGAGTCCGACGTTTTCCAAAGTTGTCCCAGTGGCCTCCTCGACCACTCAAAATATGGCTCATGCTGGATCTTCTTATGGATCTTGTACGTCGGGATTTTAAAAATTGTCTTCACGCCAACGAACTGATGAGGGCGAGGGCCCTTCTTTCTGCCGGAGGCCACCATGTTCACACCTCGGCGTCCCCCGTTGCTCTGTGCATTTTTGTTCCCATCCCCTTAATGGGAGTGGTTTTGTTTGGCCTGATGTCGTTCACTCTGAGCCTCCTTCAATCAGCAATGATTATCGATCCGCCCCATGAGGTCGTCCATGTCGGAAGGATTGGACAATATAAGATCCTCGAACAGTCTGCTCCTGTGGTCCAAGCCGAGCTTGAACGAGGTTACAGCAATGGTCGGGTCGCAACCTTGTATTTCATTAAAGAGTTCCCAATACCATGCCGCATATTTCTTGAGAGACTCATTGGCCGACTTTTGCAATACGAAGAGGGAATCGACACCCTTCTTCTGTCTGCTACGGATGATGAACCAAGCTAAGAAGGCGAGGGAGAGGTCCTTAAAGGAGGAAACGGATCCCTTCGGCAGTTTATCGAACTAGAGGAATCCGAACTCTCCTAAGCTAGAAGGGAAGAGCTTGCACATCAAGGCGTCGTCAGAGCTGTAGAGAGACATCATTTGCCGAAAATGCACCAGGTGCAGATAGGCATTCGTCTTTGGGTCGTATTTGGTGAATTTTGGAGGATTGAAACTGTGCGGAGGGCGGACCCCGTCGATCTCTCTGGTGAAGGGGGAGGAGATAAGTTGGTCATGTATGATGTCGCATTGTGATCGGACCTGCTGGACTTCGTGTTCGACTGGACTCCCTCATCTGGCATTGAGCTGTGACCTAAGATCTTGCCCGCCGTGGTACCAAGGAAAACGTTCTCGATAATTACGGCGTCGAGGGGATCGATTCCTTCATCCGCCGTACCTCCTGTCCAATTGAGTTTCATGAGTGGGGGTGATATCCGAAGCTATAGTAAGAGTACGACTGGGTGTTGCTGACGGGCTGAGCCCTAAACCGTCTATAAACCGAGATTCGCCGAGCTCCACGATTGTCATCGGAGCAATGTTCAGGAGGAGGAGAGTAGATTCGTTCTCGACTGCTTGCTTCATCGAACCTTTCTATTTCGGCCTCGACTCCTAAGCGCATGAGAGCCAGGCGCTTCTGCCTTTCTGTTTGCTCGGGAGAGTGTGTTCGATGACGTCGACATCACCGAGCTTGTGACGCCTCGCCGTTCTGGGGAGGTCTTATCGCAACTTTGAGCTGCGCCACCTCCTCTCTAACCAGTTGGAGGAGCTGGTCTTTTTCTGCTAATCGAGTTTCCAGGTGTTCGACGTACGCTCTATCCCTCCGGTCGGCACGAAGTTTTGATGGGGGAGGTGGTGGAATGACTGGCAATATTGGTGGGTTAGTTTAGCTGGCAACCATTGCTGAGTTTGGTAAAAACAAAAGTAAGGGCTTGGGGTGAGAAGTCAAGACGTCCTCCCACTGTGGTCGCCAAATTGTGGACTCCTGAATTCGAATTAGATTTCTCGGGTAGATATGATGAACCCTCTGGATTTCCCTGCAAAACATTCGACACTAAATTAATGCCGACCGGGGTTGAATTTTCGGCGGGCACTCCGACGATCAAGTTAGCCTTTTAGGAAGAACAAAAACAACTTGAAAGTATAATTTTAGTGCAAGCGTGTATGTACCTGTAATAGGAGTGCCCTTGGAATATTTATAGTGTAAAGGACCAACTGTCTGCCGAAGGCCACGGTCAAGAGTGTAGCGTCGTGGACCGGGAAGTATGAAGGTGATGCCACATGCCCCACATCCGCGTGGATCGGGTGGGCACGCCTACATGTTCTCCTGAAAAGCTGAGAGCATGTTCACTCCCAAGCTCCGAGGCCAAGCGTAGGGCATTGGGTGTCCTGACTGAGAGAGAAGAGCACTTGAGTGCTTAGCCGAACGATGATGCCGAGCATCAATCTGCTAAGGATTGATGCCAGGTGAAAGGTCATGAGATTTGAACCGCCGAGTTCGGATGTTGGCCAAAGGCGATTCAGCCCACAAGCTGAAGATCCGTAGCGTTGCTCTTGGGCCTAACCATACTAATCCCGAGCAAAAATGAGCCGAGGATGCTCATCGACCGAAGACCCACTATTGTGTATTTCGGCCTACTACAAACTCAAACAAATCATGGGAAAGAGTTTGTCATTTATTATATTCAACGAGGTGTCAAAGGCACTTTTTTTGCAAGTTCAATAGGCTCTTTTAAAAGGATTGATATTTGTCTCTTGCTAAATTGGTTAGCTGACTAGATCTTTTTCGATGCTACTAGGTATTATGTGGATGCACAACAAGTTTGTGTCAAAATGACGTCGTTTTGGTTACAAAAACTATGCAAATAGTCAGGCAACATTTGGGTAGTGTTCGGACAGTTTTTTGGACAATTATTGCGTGCTAAAATAATGTTGTTTTGGCGTAACTGTACTGTTGAAAGAAACTAGTATTGAAGATTGCCTATAAATATGAGAGATAGTCAAAGAAGAAAGGACCCTAGAACACTATAAATATGAGAAATTGTCCAGTTTTTTTTTTTTATAGCCGATGTATTCAATCAGTTTTGAAATTATTCCAACTTAATGTTGACTTGCTTCTATGGTCCTCAAATTAGTGACTAAAAAAGCCTCCAGTGACCATTAGAGATTAGTTTTGGTGGGATTCGAGATCCTGAGAGCAAGCTCCTAGGTCACTTTTTTTTTTTTTTTTATCAGTAGTTTACTTGAGTTTATATAGTATTTTCACCTATTTTTTGGTTGTATGGTTATATTCATGAAGTTGTAAATCTAAACATGAAATGGGTGAATGACCCAAATCCATTTGTAACTTGTATAGAGATTCACATACTTTTAGTTGTGCTTAACAGCAGCAATTTAAAAGGCATGGGCATGTAATTATTAACTAGAAATAAACACCAATTTGATCTCTCACTTAATAAACTATCTAATCTTTGATTAGAAGCAACTTGTCCCCCCCCTTGTATCACTCTTTTTTCACCGTTTTTTGTTTGTTTGTTTGTCAAAGCGCTTTTAGTAGTCCGACTGGAATCTCACACATATCCTTGTGGATAGGCTTGCTTCGTGGTTCTCCATTAAAGTGGCATTATCCATAAGATCTGCATAAATTCTATGGTGCGTTAAAAAAAGATATAAAGTGAAGCCTAGAAAGATGTATATATATAGTATAGATATATGCATTTGTATCTATCCATTTCACATCCGAAAGGACCAAAACCATCTCTCTCCTACATATAAAGTAGTACTTTCCTACTAAAATATATCATAGAGGCTACTTCTTTAATCTCTCTTTTTGTTTAATGCCCTTTCACTATAATACAGGAATTTCAGATTGGCTAAGGTAGAAAATCTCAATTTGTTTTTCTATTGTAGTCCAAAGTCTTAGGTTTGACTTTCATTGCCAGCAAGTCTTTGGGTCACATCACCTTATGTACAAGCGTGTGTAACGACTGTTGGAGGAATCGTAGAAATCAGTTTAAGGTGCAATCAAGAAAATAAAACCAAAAATTCTATAAATTTATATGAGGTGCTATCGGTTCAAAGCAAAAATAGAAGATAGAAAAAGTAATAAATTGATGATACTTTACTTAAAAAAGGCTATAAAAGATATGAACATAATAAACTGAAAATAATTTATAATTACAGTTTATATTTTTGGAGTGTAGATGTTTTTGTATTTGATCATGTTTTTTCTTTTTCTTTTTCTTTCTTCATTAACTATAGCAATTTTCAACAACTGATCATATTACCACGTGCTACAATATTCCAACACCAAAGCAAATCCATTTTGTATTTTAGTTTTTTGGCATTTTAAAATTAGTTAATTTAGCTTAAATACTGAGACTATTGTTCGTAGAAAGTAAAATATTTTCTTTTTAGTTGGAATATTGTAAAACGACTGATCATATTGTTTTTCGCCAGCTCTGTCCATAAATACCCCTCATCTCAATATTCAAAAATAAGAACATGCCTGACGAAAAGACTTCTCTTATAAAGACATAGATTGTAAGGATTCGAAATATTTAAATCATCAGTAAACAAAATTTCACGTACTTAATATAAATCCCGAGTAAAATATTAAATTTTGTGTGATTTAATTTTATTTGACCATATACATGTTTACATATTGCGAGTGTTATATGTACTAGAAAACTTTTAATCAAGGATCCTTTATTTTATTAAAATACAGATCTCTACTTTCTGATCAAATTTTGATGATCCGAATCGTTTAATGTGTTTAAAACATATTTTTAATGGTACTTGCGAGAAATTAGCTCAAAATATTACTGGAAAGGGTTTGATCCAAGTAGATTTTCATAAAACTATTTCTATCAGTATTTATAAAAAAATATTTGGATCAAGCTCTTCCCCGTATATGTTTGAGCCGATTTCTTGTGAGTAACCTTAAAAACATATTTGAAACACATTAAATGATTTAGATTTTCAAAATTTGATTAGAAAATAAGAGGTCAGTATTTTAGGAAATTGAGAAATCCTTCATAAGAAGAGAACTAATAATGCATACACTTGTAGGCAAACATATATCATAATCCTATATGTACATACATGAGTGTGTCTATATATA
>JABCMJ010035554.1:0-11843 GCA_014822125.1 Arbutus unedo | reverse complement strand
TGTGTGTTTATAGAGTAAGTTTCTAATACGGGATATCTTATTTTGCTAAAATGAGAACTACTTATTTTTTGATCAAATATTGATAATTCAAATTGTTTAATGTGTTTAAAGCATGTCTTTAAGGATAACTGTGAGAAATCAGCTCAAAATATTATTGAATAGGGTCATATTTTTTTATAAAAAATTATTTGGATCAAGCTTTTTCGGATATTGATTTGAGTCGCTATCTCGCAGATATCCATAAAAACATATTTTAAACATATTGAACAGTTCAGATCATTAAAATTTGATCAAAAAATAAGAGGTGCTCATTTTGAAAAAATGAGGAATATTTTAATAGAAACTTACTCTATATGTGTGTGTGTGTGTATGGCCCGGCTGACCCGATCTCTATTAGTCGGCTTGGACATACTAGGCACATGAATATACAAGCCTGGCTCAAAGGTCGGATAAGGGTTGAGTTAGCAACATTGTCAGTTGTGGGTTGAGCTTTGACTCGCCTTCTAGAGGATCAAGAGACGATTTGGACCTTATAGAAGAAAGACTCATATGAGAACTTTGGGATTATGCTAAGAATCTCGGTATGGAAGGCTTAGACTTATGGAAGGAATCCTGTTGAAAAGTTAAAATTATGAAAGAATTTCAGAATGAAATTCTCGATCATTAAGAAAAGAATACTGGATGATTTCATAGCCGATTTGGAGACAAATAATCACTTATATAAAGAAGACTATATAACTTAAGAACGTACGTAATTAATTACAAGTACAATTACTTTTGTACTTTTTTATTCGTTTCATGATTTAAACATAGAAATACAATTGATTAGTATCGATCGGGCGACACTTACGAGTTATTCCTTGCGCTTGACATATGTATTGTTCGAATCTAAGATGATGTATCGAACTAAATTGACGAAGACCATGAGAAAAATCTCAGGAGTTGGCGTGACTATTAAAAATTTAATAATTCTTTACATTTCAAATTTAAAATTTATCAAGTATTATCAATTGTTATGAAGTTAAACTATCAAAAACTTTATTCATATTTTAATTAAACTCTCACTAATGACAAAATTATTACTTTAAAAATCAGTCAAATCGAAGAATCTGATTTATAAAAAGATACTATTATAGTACACATCGATTAATGTAAACGTCAAATAGGGTAAAAGCCCTATAATGCAGGGAAGGTTGAGTGGGACAAAAATAAAAAATTGTGTTACGCAAACTGGTTTAATTGGCTTCTATGTTTGTCAGAGATTGTTTTTCCACGAGTTCATTACTTTACTGCTTTCCGTACTGATCGAAATGCGTCACATGTCACCATGGAATTAGGAATAGTAATGGAGTAAATTTGAATATTCTTCTTCTACTTCCGAATTTAAAATCTGTTTCTATTGATTATTTTCGCCCTGTTTTTCGAACGGAGAATACATCCATCCTTTATCTTTGTCTCAACCAAGAATTGGAGATCTTCGTTCTGTCCCGCCCTATTTTTTTGATAAAAAGAAATTAATTTGTCCGTTATAAAAGTAAAAAATACTAATAAATAAATGTTTTTGTATTTTAAAGATTTATTTATACATAAAATGGAAAAAATTCTAAATTCTAACGTAAAATTATAAATACTTATATTTAAAGAAGTTAAAAAAAATTAAATAATAATTTTAAAATAGGGAATAGGGACGAATGTACGAAGAATCGGATCCGATCTGTTTCTTGATTTTTTTTTTTTACTCCAAATTCAAATTGATCTTTAAAAAAATTCTCAAAACTCCAATTCGAACAGGGTGAGAAATGAGACGAATGAGATTAGACCAAAAGAAATTGTCATCCCTACATAGAATGGGGATCCTGTTATGCATTGTGAATACCAAAACATGTTACGCGTTTAAAATAATATTTTAACTGTTCAACTAGTATTATATGCGCTAAAATAAAATTATTTTGACGTACAATACATGCACCGTGTGAATCCGGCACCATGACCTAAGGTGGGCCCCGACAATTGACTCACTGTTTTCTTTTTTAGGTCTGAAATTTGAGAAGATGTGCTAAATGTCCCGAACAGCATGATTGCGGTATCTGACCAATAAAGGAGCTGAATGAAATGTTTTGGTAAGAAAATAGTCATACCATTATTGCGACATTGTTTAAATGCTTGTTGATTTTTTACCAGAATTTGAGAAATGTATTTGAAAAGAGTCTTGAAAAATATTTGAAAGTTTGAGAGAATACTTCTTTATTAATTTATCTTTCTAAATAAATTTATCTTCTATTTATGGAGAGAATCTCAAATAAATATAAAACAAATAAATAATACAATAATAGTATTATTTATTTACTTATTAACATAGAAAGAATTCGAAAGAGTCTGTATCTTTGGGCTAGTCCAATTTTCTTTTCCTGGAGGTTGGTCAAATAATAAACATGTAAAATTTATGCACTAAATAGTCCACTTGAAGATACTATATTAAGGTCTCGTTTGATCTGAGGATTAACACAGATGAGATTAAGAATTCTGGATAATTAATAGTACTGAATTATTTATTCTGGTACTAATTTAGTCCTGAATTTTACAAAGTTCCATATTTGATTCGCACAGGACTAATATTGGAATATTCCATGCATGCTTAGGCCAATCGCATGTTTGGTTCTCTCACTAAATTTTGGGTTTAGTTTTAGGTATCTCTCAATCATTTTTTGTTATTGCTTGATTATAATGTTACATACAATTTAAAATTAAGCTATTTTTAAAATATGAAGGGGTGACATATAAGTCAATTTAAAATGAAACAATTTTTTAAATCTACGGTCATAGTTTTATCAGAAATCTGCAGAAAAAAATGCTAGTGATAAAAAAAAGATGAAAAGTAAAAAAAATAGACTGTTGACAATTTGACATGGAAGACTATTGTAGCATATACCAAATCGGCTCCAAAAAATTGCACATTTGAACAGAGAATGATGGGTTATGACTGCATTCAAGAACTCGGTTTGAATGAGGTTAAATTTATCTCGATTGTCTCATGAAAATATAATATCAATGTTAAAGATTATCGTTGTTTGGTCCAGCTTTTTTAGTTAAATTGGTCTAACTCAGTTTGGTTTTGTGTATTGAAAGAAAAACGGTTAAATTTTGATTTTTTAGCCCTAAAAATTGGACCCGACCGAATCAAATTGTAATAAAAAAATATCATTTTTTTTGTACTACGTATTTTTTTATAATATAATATTTATTTTTTGTTTTTTTATAATATGTGTTATTTTATATTGAGCTTGGCCGGTTGGTATTCAAATATTTATTTATGAGTCGATTTTTTTTTTTTTTTCACATTTGGCTTGATTTAACCAAATCAAAAATTGAATCAAACCGAACCGAACTAAAGATGAAAAAATCAAACCGAACCATATAGTTTGGTTTGGTTTTAGTATAAAAAATTATAAACTGAAATTTTCGGTTCGGTCTGAATTTTTTCTCCATTTGGGACTAAACCGGACCGCTTGAGAGAGAGAGAGAGAGAGAGAGAGAGAGGGTGGATTAATATTCGCCCCCATGGGATAATATAATACCTTCCATACAGAGATTATCATAATCTCAGATTATTAATTCTGAACTACAAAATGGAAACCAAATAAGAGAAAACATGAAATTAAGCACCTTTGGTCTAATTCTAAGTGCCTAATTCCCAAATCAAACTAGGCCTAAGAAAAATAATAGCAGGTGGATGATGTTAGATTGTAGCAATTTGAAGTATTGTTCTCATAATAATAATGGCCGCTTTTTCTGTTTCTTTGATACTTCCACTTAGGTATAGGGTCAGAAAGTTCACTACACAGGGCAAATATGTATTTAAGATAAAAAAAATGCAGTCAAATATTTAGCAAGTGCAAGTTTATATATTTGATAAGAATTTTTTATATAATAATAAAATCTTTTTTTCCTTACAAGAACGACCGTCCCTACTGCCCACCTGACTCCATCCCTACTTTCACCTTCAATGTTTGTTTGTAGATTTCTCTCTTGCTGGCTGCGAAAATATTCACTCTATTGTGACTTATTATTTTTATTTCTACAAAGATATTGTACATATAGAGTTCCATTCATTGCTATTTTTTTTTGTAGTTTGTCAGTTCAACTCAGCGAAAGAAATATAAAAAGTATAAAATCATGTCAAAAAATTTAAAAAAAACACTAAAGATGAAAAAATAAGTAAAAAAAAAAAGCTATGTTTTGACCTTTTTTTTTTTTTCTAATTGTTTTAATTTTTGAACATAATTTTATGTTTTTTAAAATTTTCAGTTGAGAGAAACCAATATATCACAAGAAATTAATAAATACAAAAAAATTGAAATAAAGACAAAAGTGAACTGTAGCACCAATAGACAAAATTTTTAATATTTCCACAAATAATTTTAAGACAATAATGAGCAATAGCACCAATAAGGACAAAAATAGGTGAGGGAGTATTTAAAGTTTTGTGGTAGGTTCGACTCGACTAAAAAAATTTAAAAAGCATAAAATTATATTTGAAAAGTGAAAAAAATTCAAAAAAAACAAAAAATAAGTCATAATCTTTTTTGAATTTTTTTAATTTTTGACATGATTTTATACTTTTTGTCGAGCTGAACCAACAACCTACAAAAAAATAGCATGAATTTTTCTCAAAAAATTTATTGAAGGAGTGAATGTGAAGAAATGACAAAATAGTTAAATTTAAGAACAAAATTAACGGCAAGGGGTAAAGATCTAACAGTTTCAAAAGTAGGAGAGATAATTGTATTTTCCAAAACCTTAGGGGAGGTCCTTGAAATTGTTAGAAACCTCAGGGGAGGTCGTGCATTTTACCCTTTATTATTTTATTTTCAACCACGTTTAGTTTTAATAAATTAGTCTTTATTTCATTATTTTATCAAGGATTTGTAGATGCAAGTTTAATTACTTAATATAGCGGATGATACACAAATCTTTGTCATTTTATTTGAATGATAATGTGATAATTCATTTAATTAGCTTTATAATTTATAAATTCTTCATATAAATGCAAAGAAAACGCTTCTAATGGTGGTGTTCTATCTTTTATGAATTTGTACAGATTGAACTTTTATTGTCTCTTGTAGTGATAAACAAAAATTAAAAATGGCAATATGGGGTCTCGGTATGGGGCGAGAAATTTTATTTTTCTCACTTGTCCAGGGATGGGGGCCAATGTCATTTCCTGTTGGATGTCGGGTAAAAATGAGAACAATTAAATATTCAGAAATAGAAACAGAAACAGAAACAGAATGTGCATACAACCGGCCCAAACCTGCCCCATTTCCACCCGTAATGACAAGGATACCATGCACTAATGATATTAAAAAATCTAACATTTCAATGGCAGCATAGGCTTTAGGGTTTTTTTCATTCTTTTCTTTGAACCATTCTAAGTTTCTTTTTTATATTTTCTTTCACTTTAAGAATTTCAACAATCAGATTTAGTGGCGTGTTTATTATATTACAAATATATATTGATGATCGAACTTGACTAGTTCAGACCTCTTCTTATAAAAAGTCGTCGCATTGCATTATTATATAACTAATAAGAAGCTCGTATTATTCACGATCAGCCAATTACCTTTAAGTAAACGCACAATATAAAATTTTTTTTAGTATAATATTGTCGTGGTCCAAGTGGAATCGGTAGAAGTCAATTGGACACCATGACATTGCCAATGAAAGGGATTGAATATTTACATAACAATTTCTTGGAAAAATAAATAAAATCTATTTTTTTTGGTTGGAACCTAAAAAGAAATCGACATCTTATCCTATTTTACATTACAAACTTGAATTTAATCTCTAGACAAAATATTAAAAAACAATGTCTGAATCATTATATCGATATATAACAAATTAAATTGATCGAATATCAGTAATGATTTGATCGGATAGTAGTCCAAAGGCTTTGCAAAGTGAGGAACGCTCCCTTCAACACTCTCTACTAATCTCTGTTTATTGAAAGAATATTGTCTTAAAAAGTCCTTCCTCACGTTGTCACGTTACTAATTTGACTTTACGTAGTGAAAGAAATCACCTAAGCAGATGATGCAAATGGAAAGTCAGTGGTGAACCAACCACTTCCATCGTAGAGTATGAATAACCGGATGGCCCGAAAGGCATTATTATACTGATGGTCAATGTAACTCAAAAAATAAATAATAAAAAATTCTATTTTAATTATGTGATTATAAAATACCGATTAACTAAATTTTTAATATATAAATAGTGATTAGTGATCTATACAACCAAAACAATTTGAATCATGTGGATGAGATTTCAATGAAATTTATTGAGAGACACTAGGGCTGTCTAGAGCTTTGGAGATTTCTTAAGAAGTTACTATTTATAGATTGCATATCAAATCAGTTTTTTTTTTTTTTTTGAAAATATTGTGACGTAAAATAATAAGCAATATCAATATAAACACGACAAAATAAAAGCCAAAAAAAAAAGAAAGGAAAATTACAATTTCTGGCCTTCAAAAATAAAAGAATCAGTATGATCTATTCACTGTTAGTTGAAGTATCAAAGATGGGGGGTTTCAGGATGGACCTATGTAGGGCACCATTAGGGTGTGACCTCATCAAAGAGTAAAAGTAGTATGTGCATGTTTTAAAAATATAAACTGAAATCAAATTTGAAATTGTCCCGACTAGAGGTTTTAAAAAATAAAAAAATACGAACTAAATTTTAAAAAAATTCAGAAAATACAAAAGTAATCTAAAAACAGTGTTCATTTTGATTTATTTTCGTCCTTAATATTTTATTAGCTTTTGGACATATAATTTTTAAATTTGTTTAGTCAAAACAAACTAATAATTTATAAAAATTGAGACAAAATTGGCATGTTAACTTTTTGTAAATTATTGATTTATCTCAATGAGGGATTTCATAAAAGTAAAAGAATTTGAACCAAATTTGAAAAAAAAAGGAGCTTTTTAAAACTTATTTTTCATCTTCAGTGAACTTTTTAAACATAATTTTATACGTTTTAGATTCCTTTCGTTAAAAAGAACCAATAATATACAAAAATTTGGGTATAATCAACAAGTACAAAAACAATTAAACAAAGACAAAAAAATTTCAAATGAGAAAATTAGGTCGAATTGGGCATAAAGAGTTAGTTCTATTTTTTTTGCTTCTTTAAGATTTTTTTGCGATGTAAATTACAACAGAAAAATTTGAAGTGTGTGACTCACTACTTTTTTAGTAAGTTAACTCCAAAAAAAGTATCAAAATTTAATTTTTTTCATTATTTTTTTATCATTTCCTAACAATTGAATAGGAAAAAAATAATAACAAATTGGAGTTAAACATTACTCAGACCCGTTTTTATAAAAAAAATATTTTATTTTAAAAAATAATAAAATTCATGAGTTAAAAAATTCCTCAGTGTATTTTTTAAAACCATAGGAGAGGTCCCTACAATTATCAAAAACCTCAGGGGAGGTCAGTGCATTTTACCCTTGAACATAAGATACAAACTACAAAGATTTGAAGTACCAAAGACAGAATCACCTCAACCCAAGGAAATCTCTTTTTGAATTTTTGACGTCTCTCTGACTTGTTTATGCAACTATTCAGAATTTTAAAATATAATAAATCAATTTTAAAATAATTTATTTACGTTTTATAAAAAAACTTGCATTTTATGATTAATTTTTTGTACTAAATCGGTAATTAGAAATAACAGTTCAACTGAACGGTGAGCTTTGCGAGTGTACAGTGAGATGCATAGAGTGAGGAATGCAAGATCATTCGTACGTCATGATTTGTCCCCTTACAGGTAACTTTTGGCCTTTGACGTATGTTCCTATGAACCAGCCAAGTTCAACACAAAACCCTTTGATTCCGGTACCTCTTGGATTTCTCACCTATCAATTGCGTTCAAACTGGTGTTTTACTCTATAAATACCATGCCTTTGATTCTATTCCATTCACCATGAGAGAGAGAGAGAGAGAGAGAGAGAGAGAGAGACATTGCCGTTGAAGAACGAGAGGGAGGAGCACTTTCGAACCTCTGTCGAATCGCACCTGTGACGCACAACATCATGCATACGAGGTAGAATCTACTACCTAGATCATTTTTTGGGTTGTATTGTTGTTATTATACTAAAATCGTGTAGAAATTGAACATATTCACTATCTGTTCAAATAAACTAGTTCGACTAGCGGCCGACCGGTCAGGCTGTTTGTTGACAAATAGGTTATATTTTAAACGTAACCCTACCTCTCATCAACACTTTACACATGCATACGTGATATATTGTTATTATGTCTACGAATCTCTGTGGAATTTCACAAGAGCAAGATGCCAACATGTGATCACATTATTGTTGTAGCTATATTGTTATCGTACCGTTGTTATGTTGAATTGTTGGAGAACTTGAGTTATAGCTGTTACACTGCCGGTTTAGTATCGTAATTATTGTTGCATTCAAACTTGGGGGAAAACCTAGAATTGGACGACACTCGGACAAGGTAGTGGGAAGTGTCGAGTGGTTGGTGTTATGTGATCACATGTAGAGACAAGTAAGAATAATAGAATGATAATTGGTTTGGGTGGCTCCGACCATGGCGATTTAGTCAGATAGAGTCGACCTGATTGTTATGCATAGAAAGGGCCCCAATTAGGAGGAGCTAGAGACGGTTAAAGGTGACCCGGGATTGTCAATCTGTATCTCGTGAGGTGCAGGTTGGGCAGAGGATCTCAAGGGGTGACAATCAGAGTTTTGGACGATCTTGAGTCGGATCGAAGGGCGGCTAAGATCGTTGGGCTGGATCTGATATGCTACATTCGTGGAGATCTAGGTAATTAGGCGAGTTCGAAATTGACTTGATAGGATAATAAAATGTCATTTTCTTGCAAGGTCAACGGTGACTTAGCCAAGTATATCACCTATGTTTGAGTTCATCAAAGACCATAGGTGAGGACCGCTCAATCCCAATCGAGAGCCTTACACTAGAATATGTATATATCTTGTTGTGCTATATGTATTTCCATGTTTGGGTTTGTTCGGTGGCATTTTCTACCGTTTATATATCTTGTATGAAATTTATAGCATTTGTACAAAGATTTATGACATAAAGGTAAAAAATCATAGCATAAAAATATTATGAATTCAAAATCAATATTATGAGTTGATTGTATATAAGTTGTGAATTCAAAACTGAGACTTTGAATGTTTATACAAAATTGTGAATATAAAGAGATACAAGGTGTTCATATTTAAACAAGAGTGCTTATCATAATATTTTTGTTGTTTTACTTTGAAATTGTTAACATTTGTTTGAAAATTCATAACATCTAGACAAACAGACAAATCTTATGGATTTCAAAATAATCGTTATTGACTTTTGTCCTACAATTGTTAGGAATCATTGTACAAAAGTTAGGAATTCGAGATTGATCTTTTAATTTTTTTGTTTAAGAAATATTGTGAATTTAATTGAGATACAAGGGATGCATATTATACACATCTAAATAGAAGTACGTATTTTATTTTTCTTATTTCTGCTTTTGAAATGTAATAAGCATTTTTTAATTTAAGTAACACAATTCCTTTTTGAAAACATTTTTTTCTGTATTTAAATGTTTACATGGATTCGGAAAATTAATGTGACGAATTATTAGTAGTTAAAACAAGTGGATATGTCTTTTAAATGTTTACTGAATTCAAAAAAATTATCCCACTAATCAAGGATATGTAAACTTGGTAGATTCCTGTAAATGTTTTCTTTTTTTTCAAATAATCAGTAGGTAATACGCAAATAAAAATTTAATTGTAAATGTGGTTAATTTTAAGGTTCATTCTCAACCCTTTTATTGATGTAATCTTAATCGTGTTTTTTCAATCAAATTTCTTTTTCAGAACAAAAAAAACAAGATTGGTAAATAATTACTTATCGACTTTTCTGTCACTTAGCCACACCTCATCTTCCTCTCCAACACATGTGGTAGGTTATATAGATGTCTAATAATTTGCTTGACTGAAATCCTAGTGACCAAACAATGCAACTGAGCTACTTTAGTTTTTCTTACAAAATCAGGATGTTTGGACTAGTATACGCAAATAATTCATTATGCAATTTACCTGATTAAAGTTGAAACAAAATTTTATATAGACTAATTTCATAAGAATTAGTAGCAGTTGAGAGATTTTAAACTAGTTGAGAACTAAAAGGGAGCAAATCCTTAGTCACAAACCCTAATTGCATGGTCAATTTTTGTTGGGCCTTACTAAGGACGGTTGACATTGTAATTGTTTACCTTGGCCCCTTGAGTGTATCTAAGGGGATTGATAGATATTGTTATAACTTTTTTAATGCAATAGAATACAAAGTACAAGTTAGGTAATCTGTTTTTTTAGAACAATAGAGTATTTGCGAGAAAAAAAATTCAACATTCTAATTATGTATTCATTTTTAAAATATTATTTTGAGTCAACAATTAATTTTTAAAACTTTCATGAGAATAAAATTTGGACAACTTAACCTAATAGGATTCCAATGCATGTTTTTTCCCACAATATATTGGGCAGCTGAATTGTTATGGGGGTGGGGCCCAACCTTTCTATTTTTTCCATTCTTCTTCTATTTTAACACACACACTCTCTTCTATTTTAAATTTATTGGGATGGTTTATTGTTTATTTCTGAGTATTTCATATCTTTGGAGTTTGAGATGTGGCATAATCATGAAAAGTAGACAACACATGAATCAAGAACATAACTCACTTTAAGACAAAACTTGATTCAAGATATGACGCGTTTCAAGGCATATAACTCGGCTCAAAACGTAGTTTGGCTCAAATCATAGCACAACTCAAGACATCCAAATATAAGCCATAACATTGACATCCATTACGGGGGTGATAATCCACAAAATTTGAGTTACCTAGCACAATATTATCATGCATTCGTTCAGCAATATACAAGTGACTGTAGGTTTGTTTTATGTCCATCCATTTTCAATTAATCCATGGTTAATCAACCAATAAGACAGCAACCCACGCATGACAGGTTGAGCTCCAATATGTAAATGAAGTGCAATTCATGCAATTAGTCATGCAATCAACGTGCATTCAACATGTGGGTGGTTTGATTTTTGGTCTAGGTTAGGAACATGCCTATAAGTCCAAGGTGGGTGTTATTGAGCAATGATTTTAAAATATCAAATTTAAACAACGGAATGAAAATGATCAAAAAGAATCTAATTATGGTTTAATCCAATGTTAATAATAGTTTAGATGATCAATACGAAATTACATCAACGTTCAAGTGAAGAGTGAACAATATTTAAAAATAGTAAAGAGTTGTGTTGGTAGAAGCTTAATGCTTTATTGGTAGAGACAAAATCGATCTAATAAAACAATGGTATATTGTACCGGTAGAAGGTCAAGGCTCTACCAGTAAAAGTTCAATAATTCAATAAAACAATTTCAAGTTGTACCGGTAGAAGCTTAGTAATCTATTGACGAGGCATAATTGATTTTATGACAGAATCAAGTTGTACCTGTAAAGCCCAAGTGTTCTACTAGTAGCTAGAACGTATTTTGAATTGAGCCACTGGCTCTTTGTGTTGATAGAGAACAAACCCCTACCGGTAGAATAGTCATCTTCTTCGCAGAATTTCTAGTTTTGAAGCCATTGGAACTTCGTGAAGCTCCAGGAAGGTCCAATAATGTGAGGACCCACCGTATTTTAATGTTTAAAAATGTGTTACGGTGAATAAAATAGGTATCGATATAGGTTGGTCGAGATAAATGATGATTTAGATGAGTTTTGGTGAAGAGGAGA
>JABCMJ010035546.1:0-18009 GCA_014822125.1 Arbutus unedo | reverse complement strand
CATTTTGTGAGCAGAGCATGCAACCATCCCCAAAAGAACTGCTCATTTTGCACTCAATTAGTTCAATTTGTGACGAATTGTTAAATTCATAACGAAAACCGTTATCTACGGTTAAATTATGTAAGTCTACACTCAACTAGTCTACAGGTAAGGCCAATTATTTTACAGAAATTACTAAAGACAAAACTAATTAATAACAAATTTATTTTTTTAGTTATTTTTATCTTTAGTGGTTTTTGAAAGTCTATTCACCGCCGACATGCTAAGTGCAAAATACGCTATGAGAGTGCATGCTTATAAGCACACTCATGTACATGCATGCGTGTGGCATGGATGCGAAGAACCATAGCATAATTGCTTAAGAGCTAAGCTAGTTGAACAATCTACTTTGTCTCATAAATAAATATATATATATATATATATATATATATATATATATATATATATATATACACACACACATGCAAACTAAACTTTTCACATATAAACAATATTGTACAAAATTTACATAAGAAATGAGCATTTTAAATGAACAAAAAAGCTTTACGAAAACTCAAAATTGACACGGCATAATATTTTGAAAATCCCCAAGGTATTCAACCGAATTTCTCCGGCACTTTCTGGTCACTTGCTATTTTACGTTGAAGGGAAAAAGCAGCTGAGAATATTAAGACATTTTTAACAGACAATCAACATGGGGGTGGTGTCTTCCTGGAATCCTCTCTCTGCATGGCATGGCTTTAGAACAGTAACAACTTTTTCCCAGCATAAATAATATTCACCACCAATTCAGACTCCATACAAATCGAGGTCGGGTTCAGGGTACTCCTTTTTAGCTAGCTCTACGATTCGGAGAAAGGAAAAAAAAGAGAGAGAGAGAGAGAGCCAATTTGATGAGGAACACAAATTCAATGAGCAAACCAGGAACATCTCTGGTCAAAAAGTACCCTTCAATGGCACTACTCCAAACCTCTGCTCAATCAACAACAACAAAAACAACACAGATACCAAAGAAGCCGGTTTCGTTCCAATTCCCTACCTTCCCCGAAGCGAATGACCGTGAAGAACTATTCTATTTCAGCCAGCACCAGCATCCGTTGGCCCGTTTTACGGTCTCAGAACTCTTTACCTGCACCGGCTGCAAGGAGCACGGTGCGGGTAAGAGGTTTGCCTGCCAACAATGTGATTTTCAGCTACATGAATTCTGTGCCTTATCTCCTCCATCTGTCAACAATCACCCCCTCCATCCCCAACACCTACTATGCTTCCATTCCAAATCCAAATCAGGTATAAACTATGACTACTTCTTACTCCTTCCTCCCCCTATTCTTTTTCTATATGTTTTCGACCTAATAGTATTTTTTTTACTCCCTTTTTTTCTGCCATCTGGTTGGCACACACGAACATATAGCCAATAGCCTCTTAGCACTTAGCTCCTGCGTATAAGCTTAAACCTGCTCTTACAAGAAAGGAAGTAATCTCAAGGCCCGGGCACTTATCCCATGCTTACTTTTAGGCAGAGCATTAGCCTATTTTAGCGTGTCAAAAAAAGCCTGATCCGTGTGTGGAGTCTTCTGCAGTCTATATTAGGAATACAATACCGAAAGCGAATCAGTACTAGTTCCATGCCTTCTAATTAGGCAACCCGAATCCGCGTATACCTACTCTAACAAGTGTAACAACTAATAGTAGTATATGGCTTAACTTCTCCAGATTCGGTTTTAGTTCTTTAAGGTAGTCTCCCTTATATCGAAAGGGAGTAGTTTTTTCTTGCTTGTATTCAATTATTTACAGTCAGGAAAACTTAGCCCCCCCTCAAGCCATAGAATGCATTCTGGTCATGCTATTAAGCTTTAGAGCAGATGACATGTTCCAGAATTGGGCCAGCATGAATTTTGTATCAGTTCCTTCCATCCATCTTGGCCTAGATATTTGACATCCCAAAACCAAAGTACTGTTTACTACTGGTAGCAGCTAAAAGATAAAACTGGTGTTTCTTTCTTCTTCTTCTTTGGGAATCAAAATCTTTCTGTTTTTGTTTTGCTTTTTGAGGATGTTTGTGTCTGTCTGCTGATCCGGTTATAAGCTTTGAATCTGTTTCTCAGAATGATTCTCCGATTGTTCAAGACATCTCTTTTCAACCTTCTCTTTACCCGTATTTACTCATGGATGGAGCAAGCTCTTCTATTCTGTTTCATGATTTCCCTTGGCTATATTCTCTGTCTAGGGGAGAGATTAGCTTTAAGGAATAGTGAATAGTCTTACAAATATACAAATGTCTAACTCTCCAGAAATTCCAATTGTGCTAATATTTGTCACCATAGGAATTTGGTTCAAGCTTTCCCCAACCTAATTAGATGCTAATGTTTTGTAATCTGCTTTTCAAAGTGCTTTTCTGATTGCTCAAGATATCTCTTTTCAACCATCGCTTTACCCGTATTTACTCAATGGTGGGGCAAGCTCTTTTGTTTTTTTTCATGGTTTCTCTTGGCTATATCGTTCATCTGGGGAGAAGAGATCGAGCTTCAAAAAATAGTGAATAGTCTTATCTATTGCACTGATATTCATCACTTTAGGAATTGGTTTCAAGCTTTCCCAAGCCTAACTAGATGCTAATGTTTTGTAATGTTCTTTTGCACTTATTAAAAGGTGGAATTATGTGGCCAAAGTGTGATGTTTGTGGGAAGGCAACCAAGGGATATACATTCAGGTGCAGTGCCTGTAGCTTCCAGATGCATCCCTGCTGTGCAATGCTTTCAACTCAAGTGAACTTCTCAGTCCACCCACACTCCCTGAAGCTGTTACAGGCTACAAGTAGTACTGTTTCAGGTGGTGAGCCTGGTATTATCTGTGGTGAGTGCAAGAGGAAGAGGTCAGGCAGAGTGTACGGTTGCACGGCCTGCAATAATTACCATCTCCATGCAGTTTGTGCAAAGGACATGATTAATGGTCTACAAGCCAACGGAATCAAGGGCCCTGAGAAGCCCAGCATGCTGGGAACTGCAGCCCGTGTCACATCTCTTGTCATTGTCGAATTCATCGGTGGCCTTATCGATGGGATTGGGGAAGGCGTCGGACAAGCTATCGTGCAAGATATGACACAGGGAAAGTCCGTAGATAGCAGCAGCGGCAGCAGCACAATAAGAGGAGGAACAACCACAATAAAATGAAACTAGTGAACTTGTGGTATGTGTCTTTAAAATGAAACTTGGGAGTGTGTGAAGCAGAACAAGTACTTTGTTTTGATTCTTATATTGAATAATTCGGTGTAGATGAAGAAGGTTCTTGGCTCTTCATCGGAAAGAATTATATGGAGGGTGGATATATACATCGGGGGTATGTCAAGTTATGCTGCGTGTCTGGCTTGTATGCATGTTTCTCTTTGTGTATTTAAGTGTGGTTGTTTGTACATTGTATGTATGTTTATTGTACAAATAATTCAATTGATATGTGCGATCACTCAGTCATCTTTTAATAGTCTTTTCTTTATAACCCGGACACCAATAATTATTGTTTTACTGAAAATTTAGCAATTCTACGGGAGTCTCAAAGTGAGCTAGCATTCACACACTTGAGTGTACCTGCTACATACCTCCAATAAATGTAGACCTGAGAGAGGTGGCGACCATGTTATATCTTGCTTGTGGCTTCTTCCTCTACGTGGGACCATAAATAATATGGTCCTTTGTTTCGGGACCCATATCTGAGAAAAGCATCAAGATTTGGTAGATTGTCGCTGCGGGAAACCACTAGGAATCGTTTGACATCAATTCTAATTGCCAAAAAGACAAATGAAAGTCGATTGACACTTGTAACCAAATTCTTTTTCTGAGATTCTGAATTGAAATCCCTTCAATTTCTGTTCAGGACCATTCCCCATCCAGCTAGCTTTCCCATAAGCAAACAATGCCTAGCAAAAACAAGATAAAGGGTGTTTAGCTCCCCGCTGCTCTGCTGCGGCCAGCCCCCGAACGATGGAAAAGAATCGAGGTCGGAGTATTCTCGTTCATAGTGGGTCCCCCCCTCCCCCTTGGTGGTTGACCGAACAAATAGCCCTAGATCTATGCCCCTTAGTGAATCAAATGGTCTTTCGACCTTTGTTTGATTCCAACTATCAGCATAAGATTTCATGAGACCTACTCGCTATAGCTACAAAAAAAGGCTGCCCTTTTCCTTCACTACTAGGAGCTTGGTGATCGGAGAAAGGAAAAGAGCATGTTAGTGTGTCACTAGGACGGTGGAGGAACCCGGAGGAATGAGAGAACTCACGGAATTCACATCAGAAATTGCCGAACATGAATACAAATAAAATCTTGAATTGCATATAGAAGAGAAGCAAAACAAATCAAATGGCCCCCGAAAGTCGAAGGGTTCCAACCAAGATTGGAACACTGTTGGAGACTAATGATCATTGCAAATAATGGTTGACAAGAATTCAGTAATTTCAACACTTGAATGCTCATTACTCAAAATGAAAGGCTCCATACATGTATGTTATTAAGCTATACTTGAACAAATATTTGTAGTATCCATCTAGTCAATATCACAGTTACTTGACAATCCCGCGGATTAACTTTACAGTACTGTTATCAATCCAAAGAAAATCATTCTTTACGCTACGGTACCCATTGAAATCAAGGGGGTAAAATAAGCACCGCAAAACTAACTAATAAATTAGACAGGAACACAATAACAGGGAGTCGGATTGCTTGATCTCTCTTGTTCTGCTACTCTCCTATATCAGGGCCTTTGATGTTTCACCTTCATATGGTTGCTTCAGTCTTCCTCTTTTCTATTACCTCCTCACCTGTATGTTATAATTTAACAGTATTTCCCCAACTTTGAGTTTCCCAAGTCCAATAGAAACAATATGTTATCGACAAAAAGTGCATCGCGGATGGCAGCATGTAAAAAGATCCCAAATTTCAGGTTTGGGAATATATGTATCGAGCAACAGGATCACAAACCCTCCTTATCTCCAACCATCAGAAGCAAATGCCACTCTAGTCCCACCGCACATTCTCTACCTTCACGGGCATCTGGCAACTGGACTCATGTTGCCAATTAAAGTCCTAGTTACTCTCCTTTTTCCCCCCGAAGTAGCATATAGTAATTTTTTTTACCTTCCAACTAACTTGTGCCATAACTTAAATTCTCCCAAGCGAAAGGCACACATAAACCTAGACCAACGTCTGGGTGGCCTCGCAAAAGCACAGCGACACAAACACAGACAGCAGCAACGGCGAGCATTGAATGGATATATGGACGGTGTAGGAAGCCTTGTGAACCAGGCATCCTCCTCTTGTAACTTGAAGCCACTACTGAACACTTGGAACAAGATCTTTGCCCTCTCAAGAATTGGGACCTATGACGGTGGTCCTGACTCACTCCCAATGATTGTTGCTCTATCTCATTTCTAATGACTATAGAGACTTGACCATTTTTCCTGTCAGCAAGCTTCCGAGCAACCAGCCTGTTATAAGAGTGGTTGTTTCTCATCAAGGCATATGCATGTGGAGACAGCCCATTTGCGTCCAGGATGGAGTCCCAGCAGTGCAACCCAATCTGCATCAGAAGACAAAAGGGAAGAGAGGCAAGTCAATGATGTACTAAAAGAATAGGGTTCGAAAAATTGCAGGCCACCAAGTCAAAACCAAATTGAGATCACATCTTTGACCATTTTCTCCTCCTTTACTTTTTTCCTTTCCTTTTTATTGTTCGTTCTTTTCTCTAAAAGACAGACGTCACAACACCAAAAATATCCTACTTTTGGTAAACTGACGCTTCATGGAGCCACAAGAAACTAATAGTACTTCGTAGGAATCATCCAAGAAGTGCTAGTTGTAATCATCCAAGAAGTTGACCAAACACATCATTCAAAAACAAAAAACTTGAGAGGGAAATCAAGAATCAAAATACCTCCTGTGGGTCACTTGTCAAAGCATCAACAAAATCATCTGAGCCAGACGTACAAGCAGCAAGATGGAGAGGTGTAATACCACCAGGTCCGAGATGATTTGGTGGAAAGATGTAGTTGGAAGTATCATTACTACTGCGTACAGAATAATGAATGAGCAGGTCAACCATGTTCCTACACCTCCTTTTTACTGCCCTGTTCAAGAGGTGAATCACTGACAGCATCTCCAAAGACTCTCTTGATGGCTCCCCTCTATGCAAATTCCTTTCTAATAGTATGTCCAGGAGGGTTTTGACCAAGGCACAACAGTCCCTTTCAACAGAGAATACAAATAAAAATTGGAACCGAGCAAGTGTATACTCAGGATTATCAATCATTGAAGAGTTTCTCTTCCTTTGGAATAGCCATCCAAGCTCATTTAAGAAGTGCACCACTTCCTTCTTTGACGGGGGCTGCCCAAAATCATGAATCTGGTCTTCCGGAATAATATCATGTACTTTTGCATCTTCACCAAATTCAGTCTCGAGGAGTCGCAATTCTTGGCAGATGGCAGCATCAGCTATTATTACAGGAAAACTGGTGCCTTTGAAACCATTCTCGACCTATTCATATCATTAGCGGTTGTTAAATTTCCCAGCGACTTACTAAGATTTTCAAATATTCCAAACTAATTGTTTATTAAATCAATCAGCTGCATTTCAAAGTGCTACCTCAATGAAACAGCGACCAAATACACCAGGAGCCACCCCATGAATTTTGAAACTGATTGAGCTTATCTCATCATGTACTGTATCCTGACTGGCTGGTCCTAAAACTTCCTTTGATAAGTAACCGCCCATATGTGTCAAGTGAATCCTGCACAATAATCCAACTTATAAGAAGTCTAATAGAAAGGGGCAAAAAATGGGCAAAAGAAACTGGAACAGCTCTGCTTGCAAAAGAACATAGTCTTACTTGGTGCCAGGAGTATTCAGATTCCGTCCCCTCAAAACGAGAGAGGTCTCTTCCCCACCTACAACCGCCAAAGGTGACACTGAGACTAACTTGGGGGAACGCCGTGCTCTCCAAGTTTTGCAGAGGCGAATCTCTCCTGAAGAGACATAACTCAGATCAAGTAAGTCCTAATCACAAGGTAGGAAAAAGAGAAGTTTCTACTATACGAATGACATACTTCGGCGAAAATAATTTTTTGGCCCGTTAGGTTATATGGGTACTAATCACAATATGCAGATACTCACCATCTTTATGAGAAGCTAACTGGCTGCCAATATGAATTAAAAACCTTCTATTTCTCCAAAAGTCACTATCAGAATCCCAAACTAAAGAACTGACATGCCGAAGAAGGTTTGATTCGAGCTGCAAAAACCACATACACCCTGCAAATGGTCAGTGGAAAGCCACACGAGATAACTAAGCCATATAAGAGAAGTGTGGTCACTGACTTGCTCCCAGGCAGACAATTGCATTGATATGTAAATGGACAAAACTACACAACCAGGCCTGATGTAACTCTCCATCTCTGAGGGACTGTGAGAAAGCCAATTATAGATCTAAAAAGAGAGACAACAACAAAGTTAGGTCACAATATCAACCACACTAAGAACACTAAAGATTCAAGGCACAACCAAAAACTATCACCTGTGTTCGCAATGTTTCTGGCAATTGACTTGGATTCTGACCGAACAGTTTGAAAACCATCCTCCCAGTGCGATCCTACAGATATATTTCGAACCATGAGACAGGCAAAAGAAACAAACCATAGTATAAACAGGAAACCAAAGGAAACATAATCAGGCCACTCAAATGGCAATGGTACAAGAACTGAACTACCTGAGCATCAGAATTGGAACTTGAAGGTGAATGATCAGACCCAGATGAGGATGCGTACCCCGCTTGGTATGGATAGCTTTGGAATGAACTATGGTCAACACCTCTGGTTGATCGTCCAAAAAGCTCAAGAGACGTAACACAATCACGAGCCTTACTGGTCTCAACATTCGCATTTTCTCCACCTCTTGAGATCCTTTGAGGCTCAGTTGCTCTCGTGGTCTGCATTGGAAACAGTTTCTGCGCAACAGGTGGAGAAGATGAAGGTGACATCTCCTCAATGAGATTACTGCTGTCAGAAGAGAAGTATTTTCTTGCACATGCCAGATTTGGTGGGCTATCACCTTGAGGTGAGGAACTAAAGAGCTGCAAAGGTAACGTTGCTCTGGCTACGTGAACTTGACAATCTGAATCTTCAACAGGGGACTGGTAACTTGAACTAGTTCTCTCCCCTCCAACTGAAGGAAACTCAAGAGCTGCTCCATTTTGCATATTAAGACTCAATGCTTGGTCCCTCCTTTTATCTGCATCAACATCCTGGCTGCTTCTTTGGGACAAAATTGCAGTGGAATTAGGGCTAGGTGCGGCCAGAGTGTCTGACAGAACAGCAAGCAAGTCCTTGGTAGATGAAGCAGAAATATTTCCATTCAATCTGCTCTGATTATCTGAAGATGCTTGCTCCCAAACTGTTTTACCTAAACTAGCTGACGCCGGAAACTTTTTTGCTTCCAAGTCTAATGGCAAAGGTAACGTATTTATCTTACTAAGAATCTCAATGAGATGATCTTTGTTAGGTAGCGATGAGCAATTAGTGTTTCTAACTTCTTTGTTTCCTGTGCTCACAATACCAATATTATATTGTTAATGTACATGAGAAAAATAGAAATACATGGAAAACAACTCGATTGTCCAACTCTTTTACCTTGTGCACGAGCTAAAACTGTTAGCAAATTGACAATATCCAAATCCCCATTGCCAGTGTTATCTTTGTTTCCAGAGAGGGTTATCCGTGAGGAAACATCTTCAGTCTGAGTTTTCCTCCTTCGCCTGTTGTGCCCAGCGAGTCTACGCCTACAACTTCGCTTTCCCTCGTCAAATTCTGAAAGAGGATGAAACCTGTGAAAAAGCCCACAACAATCGCTTCAAAGACGTATCAATAATGGTTTTAGCAGTCATCGAAATAGCAGTAACCAAGAGCAGACAAAAGTTCAGCCATAAAAATCCACAAATAGGTAAATCAAATGGGCAAAAGAATGGAAGAGTTATCTACTTTAAATCCTCTAAACAACGAGAAGTTTAGACTAGCACAAAGAAAGGATCTTCCTGTAACCAAACTCAAGCATTATCTACCACATAAGATAACTGGAAAAATATAGGGTAAATGAAGAACAAAGATGGTCAACCTGCTGCACTGTTGGCAGAACCTTTGCATCTGCTTTCCCACTAAGGCTTGGCTCGACTTACTATGAACCTCACACACTTTATGTCGTCTGTGATAGTCTTTAGCACTTGACAGATCTTCCCTGCAGTTGTCTACCTGACACATTGGGTAGATGCCCCCACCTGGAGATCCTGACCGGACTCTCTTATTGGCCTTTGAAATGGGCTCCTCAAATGAATTCAAGCTGCCCCCTAGGTTCAACCGAAGGCTTTCATCGTCTTCGTCCACAGAGTTTTTGTTTGTAGGAAACGCACTACCTTCCCCATCACGTGTTCTCGGCTGCTTCAACTGGACCGATCTTTCAGCACCGCTACATGAAACACCCAATTCCAAGGGTTTGGCAAGAAACCTGACGCTGTCCCAATCCCAGCCATTTGGATTCCAGTTAGACCCTGTGGGCAACCGTGGTTGCTGCTGCTGCTGAAAATTTGGAGGCTGAAATGGCAGACGACGCTTCTTTGTCACGGAATATCCATCACCACATCTAACCCCAAGAGTTTGGTGTATAAAAATTGGCGGAGCGACTTGCGCACCGGCCTCTTCCATCTCTCAAAAGTTTTGAACCTCCAGAAACCTATACTTTAGGAGGAATTAAATATAATTCGTCATGATCATAATTCAATGTTCGCTACGGACAGAGTCCCTGATTCATAAAAATAAAGGCATAAAGACAAAGTAAAAGCAAATACGATTGATTCGAAACCTAAAGTACCGGATTGAAAAAGAATTAGCGAAAAACAGATAAGAGAAAACATTAGAAATAGCTCGAGATGAAATCAATAAACGCCGGATTGAAAAAGAGAGAGTTTTTTAGTAATCATATGAATTTTAGCCCCTTATAGTGATAGGAGATGAGCTGATTAGCCCCTTATCTCAAAACGGAAACAAATCCAAATGCCCAAAACTGTATGGAAGAATCGAAACATAAGGGGAAAATAACAGGAATAGACCAAATACCTTCACTTTATCCAGAGCCCATAACCCCCTTAGCTTAAATCTCGAAAATTCTTAACCAGAAGAAAAACCCCACTCTAGCGTACTCCGTGAACTGGGATCAACTGGGTCCTGATCTGAACCATAAACAGAACTACTGTATCGGAATAAAGATCAGGGGCTTCCCTGGATCTGAACCCAGATAATAAATTCCATCCAAAACAAGAGAGAGAGATACAGAAGAGAGAGAAAATACCAGATCTGAGAAGCTGTTTGGTGCGGTGAAGAAAGAAGGGGGAGGAAGTCTCTTTGCAAAAACTATCCTTCTACTTTTCTTCCAACAAACAAATACTTCTTCTTTCCCTTTTTTTCCCCTTCTACCCTCGTTCAGCCGCAGAAACGCTAAAACTCAACCAAAGATTTGGTTTTTTAAGAATTCCGGCCGCCCCACGAAGAATCTACGACCTTTCTCTTCCTCGTTTATTTGTGACTAGGATTGTATACATCGACAAGTAGTATAATAGAGAATTATGTTTATTTTTTCCTTTCATTTACTCCACTGCTAGAAAAGAAAATAGCAAGGACTGATGGGTTGGGGGGGGGAGGGTCACCCGTAACAAGGAGGTGTACGAACTGTTTGTTTTCCAGTTGTTTCTTATATGATTATTAATAATTAATTAGTATACGAATTCGTCCTTTTCTTTTTTTCACACTCCATTTTCTTTGTACTCCTGGTTTCCACCCACCCACATGTCGACATGAGTGAAGACGACTTCCCCCTTGCTTTTACATCTCCTCCGGTCCTGGTTTTGGACTTGGGGCATGTCCATTTGCACAGCTGCGCCTCAAATCCAATGGTCTTTACCGTCAAAAAGCTGTTCGAATAGTTGGCCAGTATTTCGGGATGTTTGGGCAGTTTTTTAGTCACTAAAATAATATTATTTTGACAAATTATATATTTATTGTGCACGATTCACAATAAATTTTCTCATTTTTCTAGTTTGTCCTGTACTAGGGAGAAAAGGATTATTAAAAAATCGAATCGATCAAAGTACTTGTTCAGGAAAAAAAAAACATGAATTTGTCGGTCCAAAATGAGAATCGGTCAATTTAAATTTAATCAAACTAATTTCTTTGAATTTTCACTTTTGGTTTCGAGTGTTCTTATTTTTTGTTATAATCAACCAAATAAAATCAAATTTTGCAACGAACAATTTCTTTTGAACAATTCAAACTTTTTTAGAAATTTTGACCCAAATATAGGAGTTTTGAGATAATTTTGTTAGTCTAAAATTTGATATATTAAATCTTTTTTTTTGTTCGTGTGGCCTAAAATTAAGCACACTTCAATCAACTTTTACAAAATTAAGCCTATTTCAACTAATGCGAATGCCTTGAATTTTTGATCGAACCAATTTTATCCGAATTGATAGCGATTCCTTCATAAAATTAGTTGGGATCAACATGTGAAATTTTTACTCCGAATTGATAGAGGTGGTTTTTCATACATATAAACCGATTGAATTGAAACTGATTTCACCTAGGTTACATATAAATTAACATACTATTATATAAAGTATATCTACTATCTTTCTACCAGTAACAAATTGGAATTAAGGGTGTGTTTACTTATTCAAATTGTACTATTTTATTACCTTATTTAATACTGATTATTCAATGAGTATTACTATAACTAAACAGCTCCTAAGTCTTCGTACTCATGTTTTATCAATGCGTGTCATTATCCTAGTATTGGGGAAAGTCGAAGCTAATTTTCGATTAAAGCCCAAGGACGACGAACAATAATTTTTTTCATTGTAAATTCTCAAAAAGTATAAAATTATACGATACAGCTCATTCTATATGTATTTTTGTAAATTGAAAATTTTTTAACACTAGAAACTCAATTCAAAAGCATTTTTCTTTATTAATATAAATAGAAAAACCAAAATATCATTGGTCGAAATCAGAATCTTTCGATGGATTTTGATGTTATTTATACTACAAGCACATCAAGATAAAAAAAATATCGTACAAATTCTTAATTAATTTATTTAAGACTTAAAATAATACAACAGCTAAAAAGGTTAATTATTTTGGATCTTATTCTGAAGGAGTACCCAAGATAAATCCTCCCAATAATGTAAAAATACGATTAGGTCATGAAAGTTATATAATAATATTCACTATTCATGCTTACTAATTATAAGCAATAACAGTTGTCTTTTAATTATAAAAAAAAAAAACAGTCGACATGTACACAAATAATATCTGCAGTCATATGAGTGATTCCTATTGCATAGGGGTGATCTTGTTGGGATTTTTACCTTTCAATTTGTTCTTTAAAACTGTATTGAGATTGTACTTTTTTTAATTGTTGCCATTTTATCTAATTTTAGTTTCTTAATAAAGCGTCTTAAAATGGGTTAAAAGTGCAGTGAGCTGAATGACGAATTGTTATCGTTATTTGGTGACACAAAGAACAGATTTGTGGCAAAAAAGAATTAGATCGAACCAAAATGATGAATCGACATGACCGGAAGCACAATAGAAACCATTAACCTTAATCCAAGACCGGATGTTGGATCGGGCAATGTATTCAATCCGGTTAGAGACCCAAACCGATGGGAGGTTGAAAAGTTCAGGGAATGACCTGGGGCTGATGCTAGGAAAGTAATTATTGTGATGATAACGGCAATCAAGGCGCGTGTTCAGTGTAAACCTGACATGATATTTGAATTATAATTACCTATAAAAGGAATGAAACAAAAATTTAAAAAAAAGTAAATTCTAACTAAAAAGTGCAGAAACTCTCTTGTGATTCTTTTTCATGATATGAGTCTTGCCTTAAACATTGAAGAGTCTTCCGATGTGCTGTTATTTTCTCAGTTTTCTATGCCTACCATGAACTTGAATCATCATGTGGCTGCTACGGTGCACTAACGAGTTACTTCTCTCGCAAATTAGCAAAAATGAGACAAACCAAATCAAATTGATGAATTTAACAATTTCACACACAAAGAACATGCGAAATTTTCATTCCAAAAAACAAGTCAACATACCAAAATATCTCCTAAATTTTTCATTCCATTAAACATTGTCAAATAAACAAGTCAACCTGCAAAAACATTTTCTAAATTCTTTACTCCCAATGAACATGCAAAACTTCGAAGAACACATGCAAAAAAAATATCATAACAACAAAAAAAGTCAACATACTAAAGGGTTCCATATGGAGAGTCTTGGGTATAAAACTCAACGAAGTGACTCATAAATAAGATGTGTTTAGCATCAATTATATATCTCGATCAAGAAGATAAAGTATGTAGTTGTAGCCATACACAATATAGTTGAAATAGCTTATGCTATTAGGGAAAAGTGGTAATTGGCATTGTGCTAAATGTTTCACTCTGCCAGTATAGAGGGTGTTTGAGAGAGATTTTTTAATGTGTTTTTGGATTCTGGAATCTTAATTTTAAAATTTTAGATTTTGAAAACTCATGATCAGAATTCGTGAGGTATTTGGTAAAGTTGTATAAAATAAATTATGAATCTGTTAACTGTTTAGTAATATAATCAAATTATTAGATTATGAGTGAGCAATTGTGGGTAGAATGGTAACAAATTTTCAAAATTCAAAATTATAATCTCAAAAGTAACTCCAGACTTACTTTTGAGATTGTGTCTCTAAATGACTGTTTTGAGAATTTCACGATCAGAATCTCAAAATCAGCATTCCAAGCACTTAAAAAATCTCAAAATGAGAATTTCATAATCTAAAAACACCTCAAAAAATTTCTCCCAAACACTCAGTACTATGAATCCTACAAGTATTTTGAATTGGACAAAACATTATATGAAAAGGAAAATTTAGATGTCAAAACGAAAGAAAACAAAAAGTAGTGAAATAGAAAGGAGACAAGCCAGAGCGTGTAATAAGATAAACATTGGCGGCTGAACGTTATTGACTCATAGCCTTGAATGAAGGGTGTCCTTTAGTTGTTTCCTACCCAAAACAATACAAAACGTATAATTTTGTGTATAGATTTGGACAGAGATATATTTGAAATTATCGAATGCACATATAGTCTTTTATAATTATGTGAATTTCACGTGTATCCGATAATTTTAAACACATTTATATTCAAATGTTATGTTCATAGACTTATTAAAAAAACATTACTACTACTACGCTTTGATACATCATCGGCATCATCCCATGACACACATGTAAGACTATTTTTTCTTTGAATACTTATTTGGCTTTGTTTACGTGATTGGACAGGCACTCAACCTACATTACGAATCCCTTTCACATAAAAAAAGTATTTCTTACCTTAAAAATCTTATTTCGTTCGCTCATTATATATCTCACCGATATAAAGGGATTCTTACATTCATTTATCTCAATATATTCTAAAAAAAAGAGACTGATCATTAAATTTAACGAAGTGAAAAATATGAACTGTGGGTTTTAGCTAGGTCTCACGTGGCGTTTGCAATAAATTTAAACCGTGGTTGGTATTGAGAATCCTTAGTAGCAGTAACAACAAAGTTGTGGTCTTAATTTCACATCCACTATTGCTCAGCTACGTACCGACTCAAGAGAATAATAATAAGTTTTGATTCTAATAACACTCCTAACAAAAGCGCAATGGATAAAAAGTTTTGACCCATATAAAATATCTCATCTCTATCAACATGCCTAAATTTAAAAAAAAAAAAAAGGGTTTAGTCCTAATATAGAAATGTTACACCTTTTGTTCGTATAAAAACACACACATTTCTTCAATTCACCTATTAAAATACGTTGCTCTTATTCATTAATTAATTTAAATACTTTCTACATATATATAGATATTCACAAAGGTAATGACTGATATATGCATAGCGGTGCTTTTATTGTCGACCAGGCTTTGTTTTCCATATGAAATTGTAAGTGTTACTGTTTTATACGTGGAAGTGAAGTAACCACATATCAATAATTGCAAAAACATATGAAAAATTAAAGAATTTCAAAATCAAGACCCTGGAGATTATTATTCCTTTGTAGTCATGCCCCCAACATTAACTCAAAAAATAAGAGAGAGTGTTAAGGGATAGCTTAGAATAACTTTAATTTTCTAACACTGTGTGTACACATCTTAGAGAATATCTTCCATAAAATTAATTCTTCATTATGATATGTAAAGAAAGAAAGTTTACATACACAAATCGAGACACGTCTTCAATGCAAGTGGAGTCTTATAAAATAACTATGTGGAATTCATGTGTATTGAACGACTTTAAACACACACACATATATATTCGATTAATATGTACATGAAAATAGTATGTGTAGAGACTTAGCTCATGTAAAAAATAGTTTTGGGAATCAAACACAGAATTCTATTCGTACAATATTGCAATATGCAAGTCAATTTTTTCTGACGAATGATATAAGAGCCACACGTGGCACAAAATATCTTATTCCTCAAATTATATTCAATCAGCAGTGAATCTTTGCAACCTGCAAAACTTTAAGAAAACAAAAGTAAACACTAATGTGGGTACTCATTTAAATTTCTGATAAAATACTTTAATATCATGAATGATTTAAGTGGCTATGGATATATAATATTAATTTTTCCGAGTGTGACGTAAATAATGCACATGCAATAATTATTTTTCATTTCACGTGAATGACCAAAGTGATGATCACGATATCTACTAGTTAGGAGTGTACATGGTTCGAATTGGACCAGTTCTATAAGAATTTAAGAACCAAATCATATTTAACGGTCCCAAAAAATTGAGAACTATAATCAGACCGTTACACACATGAGACCAAACAAGAACCAAACCATTAGACTGGTACGGTTTGGTTCCGGTTTTGGTTCTAAATCATGTTAGCATTTAAAAATTATCGAAAAAATATGAATAGAATAACACTAATTTTTTAAAATTGCAAACAAAATAAACAACATAACAATTGCATCAACTTCATTAATCTTAAAAATTGAATTTATACATCTAATAAATTTATGGGAAACATAACTACGTAGAGAATAAAAGAGTATTTGACTTTGGAGAATAGAAGAGTTGTAATATTTTTGGGATATATACATATATATATATATATATATATATATTTAATCGGTCAAGTTTGGTTCAAACCACGGTTTGTAGTTATGAAACCATGAACCGAACTATAATATCCGGTTCTCATTTTTTTACAACTATAACCAACCCACTAAACCACGGAACCAATCCAAAAAGACCGATTTGGTCCGGTTTAACGATTTTTTCGATTTTTTTGTACACCCCTACTACTAGTAGCTCAAAACTAAAATTATGCTATTTTGATGTCATAAATGACCAAGTGAACGAAGTCCAGGGACCGAGTCTAGTAGGCCGGACCGAAAGTCCGAAATGATCCGCAAGGTAATTTTGCGCAATAAGCCCGCTTCGAGGGTGCACGCCATGTTGGTCAAACATAATGGATACTCAATCCGAATGACCCAACCACAATCGTATTCCACATGGATTCCGAGTGGCTTGACCCTAACACGTGATATCCGACATAGCATTCGGCACATCATGCAAGCATTATGTCAAATGATATCGATGGTTTCTTTTGACGTCATGCCGAGCATCCTCCGAACATGATGGTTTGGAGCCCAAGCAAAGTCCAACTACGTAAGGTAATTGAAGGGTTAAAAATATGATAGACTTTATCACCCTCCTCAAAGTACTTTCACTTAAAACTATTCTCTTTCACGAATTGATTTAAACATCAGAGTCTCTTCCGGCTAATATCGATCAAACGATTCCACCTTGTTCTTACTTTTGCAATTCAAACAAATATTTCCAAGAGACTTTTGAATTAAATAACGAATAAAAAACTCTACAATTATATTTCTATATTAGCCATTTTTTTACACAAGTGATTGATAGACTTCATTTTCAACCAGTATACTTCTGGCTTGGTTGGCATTAACAAAGGAAATGGGCAATAGCCAGCTACTATAAGACAGGAAAAACTATTGAAGCAAATAAAGGTACAAGGGGAAAGAGGATTAGAAAATTATGAGTGCAATCGGTCCGGTTCGAATTACACAACTAAGAATATAATCGATTTGATTTTGTCCGATTTGGAAAGAAAACTCAAATTGTACCTTTGTGTTCGTTTAAAGAATTTAGAAACCGAACCGAATTAAACCGAACTAATTTGGTCCGATTCTCGATTTACCAATTTAGTTTAGTCACGAATAAACCAAACTCATTGTAATAAAAATATTAAATTTTTTAGCACACAAATAAGTAGTTGGGTCATAAATGAACTAAGCGTAATTTAAAAAAATTAAATTATACAAGCGTCTACAATCTATTAAATATTCATCAAGTAGCAAATTGATCATGAATATATTTAGAAAATTACAAAAATAACATATTACAAGTGTTTTAGACCGGTCCAACTTGGTCCGGTATTCAAGATCATAGAATTAAAATCAAAATCAAAGTAGAACAAATTTTGAACTTTATTTTGTTCAATTTATCGATTGTCACTTACTACTCAATAAAGTAACAATTTTTTTTAAAACATGACCAGAGGTGGACCACATTTACTTGTTGTAATGGCACACTTATGAAAAAGTGAGATAAAAATATCCCACATACTTAATTTAATACACAAAATCTAATTCCACTGTTATTATTTTTTATAATAAAAACAAAAAGTCCTTATAAGGTAATACACATGAATTAATATATAATTTCAGCTAGGCCCCACCACGTTGCTTTTTTACGTATTTGGTAATTAAAAATAAGAGGTCCGCACCATAGCCAAATAAGAGATCACTTATTAGAAGCTCGCTCTCTCTCCCTCTCTCTCTCTCTCTCTATCTCTCTC
>JABCMJ010035538.1:0-16755 GCA_014822125.1 Arbutus unedo | reverse complement strand
CCCCCCCCCCCCCCCCCCCCCGGTAAGACCAAAGGCCCCGAACTGAGTTTTAATCATGGGTAGGAATTGATTGAAAATACCAAACACCTCAGATTTCTTACGAAGCAAATAAACCCAGATGCACCTAAAAAAATCATCAATAAAAGTAACATAATACTGATGACCAGACATAGCAATGACTGGGGAGGGACCCCATACATCAAAATGAACTAAATCAAACATAGCAGGAGATCGATGTAGACAAGAAATATAAGGCTTTCAACAGTGCTTCGAAAGCTCACAAATAACACACTTGAAATTCAAATGTTTACAAGCTACAAATAGAGACAGAAATATAATGCGTAGATACTGAAAATTGACATGATCTAAACGAGCATGCCATAAATGTAAGTCTTTGGAAGAAAAAGAAATAGGAAAATCAAAAATAGCAGTAGAAGCAGCTTGGAACACAAGATTAGAATGACAAAGTGAAGGTGGATCACCAAAAAAGTATAGTCCGTCACACTCACAACCCCTGCCAAAAACCCTCTTCGAACTCCGATCCTATAAAAAACAGCAATCAACAAAGAAACGACAGCACAATTGAAAGATTAGAAAGGCGACTAATAGATAAGAGATTTGAGACGAATTTGGGAACATGGAATACAGAGGAAATGGCAAGATTAGGGGAGAGCTAAACAGTTCCCCGGCCACTCATAGGGTTAATAGAATCATCTTCCAATCGCACGGAACTATGAACAGGAGTCAAGGGTGAGGAAAACAAGGACAACTCACCCATCATATGATCATTGGCACAGGAGTCTAGAACTCAGGTAGGAGCCCTAAAACGAGCATGACAAGCAGTGGGAGTACTCGAGGCCAATGAGGCAGTGGAAGCTGTGGGGTGGGCGGTGCCAGACCTCTGAGACATCAGCAAGGTCATTTGAGACTCTAGCGCGGCCATCTGATCTAAAAGAGAGGGAGTAGCCATTTTTTGTTCAGAAGTTTCAGCAATCGCAGCGACTCTTGCGCCCGGCGGGGGGGGGGGGGCACCTTTTCTTTTTGAACTGAGATTTCAACTCTGGATGCAGCTTCCAACACGTATCCTTGATATGACCAGTGGTCCCACAATGATGACAGTATTTGTTCCTAGCAGGAGAATGAGAGCTCTAGGACCCAAATGAAACGACTAGAGCCATCTAATCACAATCACTCCCGACAACATGTATAGGGGGCAGCACAGATATGAGACGCCTACGCTCGTCCCCATCAACCATAGCAAAAGCATCCATCAAGACTAGTACAAGGATCATATTGAGAATCTGGGTGCAAATATGCTCAAAAACGGACTTAAGCCCCATAAGAAAAAGTATGAAGGCGATCAAGTTTTTTTACCGCAACAAATGCCATATCTCCATAATCATTAACAGGATCATACTAAGCCATCTCATCCCATCGTGCCCAGATATATCCAAAAAACTGAGTGACACTCAAACCAAGACCCTCCTAAGTGGCGTGTGCAACCTCTTAGTACAACTCAAAGGAGCAGGCCTTATTCTGGAAATGAGCATACATAGTTGTCAACGCAGTCCACAGTGTCTCACAAGACATGAACATATCGAATATGGATGACTCCGTAGAGCTAAACATCCAACCAAGTACCGTCCAGTTATCGATATCCCATTGATTCTCCTTGGGATCACCTTTAGCAGGATGGGAAGGAGGATTCACAAGCCAAATTATCTTGCTCCAACCGCCAACAAATAACTTCAACGATCGAGACCAAGCAGCAAAGTTTCACCCATTCAACAGAACACTAGTAACTCTTCCACTGAACACATGTGGTGTCGAGCCAGCCAAAACAAGAGTAGTTGCAGAACTGGTAGGAGCACTCGAAGATTCGGACATTCCAAATCCAATAAGCAACTCAAAGTGCTAAGAAATTCAGTGGAGAGGTGAAAAAAGAAAAGTCACACACAACCTTTTAGATCATCAACAATTCACCAAAAAGTGACCAAATTGTGGTTCACAACCACAACAACCTGAACAAAAAAAACGAGAAACTCTAGATTCGTTCAGCACAAACCCTAGGGCAGCAACAATGTTAGAGAGAAAAAAAAGACAAGAGAAGGACCTGCTAGTGGTGGTATAATGAGGGTTAGGATATTTGGTATTAGGGTTAGAATGACTCTGATACCAAGTAAAAAAGAAAGAACTTTATATTCAACTCAATTGTATTTCACACTAATTTATGAATGATACAACCATCCCTCGTATAGAGAGAGAGAATGGGTAATAAAAGAAAATACTATAACTAAAGAAACAAAGCAAAAAAAGAAATAATATATACAAGGAAACAATATTATTCCATATAAATATAGAGCAATATTTGTTTCCTTATATAGATATAAAAAGATATTATTATTTGTTTCCTTATATAGACATATTTCCTACAATATCCCATCCTCCAAAATCACAAACCCCCCCCCCCCTCCCGGCGGCGACGAACTGTTAGTGAGAGGCACAATCCTAATAGAAGTCTGCTATCAAGAAATTATACACTTAAACCAAAAAAGCAAGACTCCACTGCAATCGGACTATTTGCGTCTAATCCTTATCCATAAGAAAGAAAGAAACCTCAACAGGGCTCTACGACTCAAGCGTATATAATCACGTCGAAATCCATCCAAGAAATATATGATGCTTTCGTGAATCCATTTACTTGATTATTCTTTCTACGTAAGATTTACATACTCTTGACTTAGGCATCAAAAGGATATCAGTTGGCACCACACCAGTGTCATAGTTGTTTGCTTTTAGGTAAAATATCCAAGGAGGCACTGTCAACCACACTATCAGTATATTTTCTGAATTTACTCAGGATACTAGAACATAAAAAGAAGAACATAGTATTGACAACACTGCATTGGGTCTAGATAGGTCCCAAACAAATGCAATTTACATAGCACATTTCCATGACATAGACAAGGCCTTAAACATTACATCACTAGTGTAATTGTCACTCAACTTGTACATCAAGAATAAACAGTGCAAACAAATTAAGTATGAAACCAATTCTTGCACTCCCCAGTCCAGTACCAATCCCAAAGAATATGCAAAAAATATTTTATTTGTTTAGACTTTAGACTTTAGACTTCAGACTTCTCATTGGAGAAGAATATTTATGTCACAATGAAGTGAAATTACATAATATTTGGCAAGATCAAATAATGACATGATAACAGTATAATTTACAGACCTGTACATGAGAAGGTATACATGTATCAACCAAGGGTTGAAGTACGTTACACAGGAAGATATAGTTGAACTATTCCGGCAGAAGTGGCAGCCGAGAGACAGTATTACCTCCACCGCCACCAGTTAGTGATTTCAGGCTTATATCCTTGGATAAACTTGGACTAGGTTCAGAGAATTTAGGGGAAGCAGGCTTCTTGTTCAACTTCTGGGGAAGGATTTGTATCCTAGGGTTTAGCTCAGTACCTGAATTTTCAGCCGCCAGCTGATAGCTTTCCACAAGCTCAAGTTGTCTGGCAATTATATCAGAACGTCTGGGGAGAAGTTCAACAGCTTCCCCTCCAGGAATCACAATATATTCAATAGCAAGTCGAACCTCCTACGGGGAACCATGCGAGAAAAAAATCAGTTAAGCAGTTTTAACGGTAGGGGAGAAAATTTACAACTGAAAAGACAAACAAGCATGTAGTGAGAATATCATGCGTTAAAAAGGTGTTTTACCAAAACTAGTTTGGTTGTCAATAGTTAAAAACCAAAAAGCATGGATATTCGTTAAAAACCTAAATAATCTCATAGATAAAGTTTGTATGCTCAGCTACACATGCCACCTAAAGAAAGCAATGAATTAACAAGATGCATATCACGCACAGGAAGAGTATCGTTTTAGTTTATGCTACTTCTGAACAATTGAAATCTAAACTAAGAATGTATCACTCAATTACCAAACTATGGTGTTCAGTACTATGACAACAAGCCTACAATATAGTGGCTTCTTCGAGATAAATACCATATAAAATCATACACATTTCTATTTCTTTTATCCCAATTATGTTGAAGTATTTTTTTGGCATGAAAGCAAGTAATGCATCATTTGGAGCACGCAAACAGAGTTCATGGCAACATGGGACTAGGTAACTCTAGGTGAAAGCAAAAGTCAATGCCAAGGATGAATACACAACTCTGGAACTAGCAATTCTATTGATAACTGCATAATTTTAGCATGATAATCCTTTACTCCTAATGCATGTGCAAATAGGGATGGCAATACAGCAGTGCGACCAAGAGTATCCATGCCACCAGCCTCAATCACACAATTCACAACCAAGTTAGAAGCTTGGGGATTATGTACTTTTCTCAGCTAGATCATTAACCTACTTCCCCTCTTCTTAGAGGATGATCTTGATAGCAGAATAATAATGATCATCCGGTAAACAAAGAAAACTTATGTAAAGGGAAAAGAATAGCACCTCCAAAGCATCAATCTCCTCCAATGATGGCTTTCTTTTTGGTGCATCATCTTCAATTTCAATGTCAAAAGCACTTCTCGGTCCGCTCTTTGATATAGAATCAAAGGAATCCATTTCAAGAATCATACGAACTGCTTTTACCATTTTTGCCATTGTATTTGACTGCATTATTCAGATCATTAATATCTGATCGAAAATGTTCAAAAGTTTAACTAAATACTAATTCCATCAAGAAAATGGAGGATACCTTGATCACAAATACAGGCACCTGGTGGAATTTAGCTACACCACGAATCCAGGGATTATGCTTCATTTCAGAGCTGGATACTAAAATAGCATCTGCTCTTCCAATATCATCGGTTACATCAATCTCATTTTCAAGGCCCATTACATTTACCACTTGAAGTAGATCAGCTTCCTGAATCTACAATACACCCAAATATAGAACAAAAATATTCAGCCTTATTGTCAATAAGTCAACAACGGCAGTATAGTCCCTCTGTCCCATTTTGTTTGACCATTTTCGGCAATCTTGCCCTTTAACAGATCAACTTATAATTTGCAAGTTAAAACTTTCTAAAGTTAATTAAACCTAGATGTTTATTTGAGCAAAAACCGTTGGATAACACAAGATGAAAGAAGATTGTCAAGGAAAAAAATTTTAATTTGGAATTTGAGCGATGATACATATACCTTATATGTATACACATGTACTAATGACCTCCCCTCGCTAAAAGTGACATTTGAGCAGTCTTCCTCGTCAGAATCACATTGAGATCTTCTGCATTCATTATTATCCAGATGAGATTCCTTTAGATGGTTCTTCTCTAGTGTTGGAACAGAGTCAATTGACTCCAAAGAACTATCTGCTTCAAAATCCATGTGACGGACCTCAAACCGGGGAGATTTACCTATCATTACAAAATACTTCTACTCAGCATTTAGTGCCTGATGGTTTAAAAAAGTATGCAGACATATGCTGCGCCTAGCAATTATTACAAACATTACGTACAAACCTGCCAGTAAAGCATCTACTGTTGCATCCAACCGGGGATGAACATTATACACAGTTCTTGAAATCATCTCAACTGCACATGTAAATGTAGGAGGCCCTTTCCTCTCTAGGATTGTCTTCTGAACTTTCCTTTTTCTTGCTTCCTCATCACCCAGAGTCACACTCTGCTCAAAGAAAATGAACCAGTTCCAGTCAATTTACTGTCAAAGCAATGAGTAGAAAAGATCCTATCAAGAATAAACTGCAATGGGAAGATTAACCTTGTTTTCTAGGTCCACCAAACTTATTTTATGGGCCAACCAACCGTTCCAGATAAAGTACAAATAGCTAACGTCCGTTCCAGATAAAGCACAAATAGCTAACGTATTATAGTCCAATCAAGGGGGAGAAAACGAGACCATGAAAATCTTATTTACGATGCAGTTATACGCAGGGATGGAAGCAGGATTTGCAAACACGGAGGTCAAATGCTCAGACCCATGTCTGATTTGTTTTCCGTATGGGAAATAATTTAACATCTATGAATGATATGTTATTATACCAATAAAACACGTACTCATTGATTGGAGTGGGAATGCTGTTCTATACCTCTATGCCACCAACAAGTATCTGAAGAGAGGGATTTTTTATTATGTTGTCTATAGTCATTCCATGTGCCGTTCCAACAAGCTGAACTCCCCTCTGAGCAATTGTACTCGCAGCAAGGGCTTCAAGCTCAGTTCCAATTTCATCGATTATAATGGTTTCAGGCATGTGGTTTTCAACTGCTTCGATCATCACCTGTTCCATAACCAACCAACAGATTATAATCCCTACATAACCCGTGCACGGTAGCAATTGAGAAGGGGAAATCTCAGTTGAACACCAACATTATGTTGCATGTTAACATTTGGAACTTGCATTCTTCTCGCACGACCTATTCCAGAATGAGGAACATCTCCATCGCCTCCAATCTCATTTGATGTATCGACAATCACAACACGTTTATTGTACTCGTCCGCCAGCATTCTAGCTGTTTCTCTACAAAATCAAAGCTCCATAAATGAACAAATATTGTATACTAGGAATAGCTGAACAGTTCCATTTTTTTTTGAGAACTGTGAAGATAATCAATAAGTAGAACTGCAAGTAACTAATTCTTTCCTGCTGCTTTTCATTAGCATAATGTTAGATATACTTCATGGAACACCAGCAAAGGCAATGAAAGAAATTCCTCGACACAAGTTTTAGATAAGAAGAAAACCAAGAAACAAGAAATCACCATTATTTACACTACTATATACATATCACGTGCAAGCATCACTAGTTATTGATGAACCGTTACGCAAACTGATCCCTCAAACCATTAATGATATAACTGTATTACCTGATTAAGGTTGTTTTGCCAACTCCTGGAGGTCCTATAACCAATATGGAACCTCTCCCCTCAACCAAGTCGCGTATGACTTCAGCACTTCCGGACATAGCTCGACCTACACGGCAAGTGAGGCCAATAATTTGCATTTTACGGTTTCGAATAGCACTTATGCGATGTAGGGAGCTGTCAATGCCCGAGCGATTATCATCCGAAAACTCACCAACCTGAAGAAGTCAAATTTCTTTAGATTCAAATTATTAGAACTCTACCTTTGTCAAGATGACAAGCTTCCAAAAGCATACGTTTGTAATCAAGCTAGTATTACTTTTTAAACTATTTGATATAATTGGGTCTCTATCAGTCATCAGCACTAAGATTGAAAAACCAATTAAAAATAAATCATGCCAAATATAAGTATAAAAAATCTTTCATCTTTACAATACTTAATGGATATAGGCACTTTAACCAACCAAACTCTTTGAATTCAACTCGTGTTCAGCTTGTTAAAAGCTCGTTCGAGATCTGCTTATCAAGATTATGTAACATGCTTAGAACCCACCAGTGGGCATGAGAGGCCCTAATTGGATATCAACCTTTAATTTTTTTCAGTCAACTAATGAAAAGATTGACTTGAATGACCTTCGATATAGCGTGCCGTAGATCATCAGGCTTTACAGGCTGCTCAGAGATCACCCAATCGCCGGAAGGAAACCGAGCAAGAGGCTGCCTACCCAAATCCATCACCACTTCAATCAGCTCCCCAATTTCCGGGTGCCAAAACAGCTCGTTCCTCATCCTCAATGGTACTAATTCAAGAAACAAGTCCAGCTCCGACACTTCCTCTGATTGCGGCGATGTTGAAACGGTAATCGACAACCCATTTCCCGGCGCCGGACGTTCTCTCGGACGGCGGATTTCCGGAGGCCGGGTCGAAGGTACAGAAGAGGTGGACGACGAGATCCTATTTCCTCGACGAGGTGCTCGACGAAATGCTTGGGAGATAGAATTGGCTAAGGGGGTACTTTTCAGGTAAGCGAAAGTTGATGTTGAGATATGGTTAGCTGAGTGCCATGAGGTGTGGAGATCAATCAGCACAAAATGTGAGTTCAAAGCTCTCATTCTCTCTCTCTCTCTCTCTCTCTCTCTCTCTCTCTCCGTACTTCTTTGTGAAATCTTGCTATGGATTCATAGTTTTATAAATGGCCCGGAGTTTGATCGGTTCGTTGAGTGTAGATTGAAAATGGAGATGAGGAAGATGGAAAGATGAGAGAAGATTCGATGGAATCTCCGTTCGAATTGGAGGGAGGAGGTGATGTGGGGTCCACCAAAGGAAAAGAAACTGGCTTGGGTCGGCCGCTGGAGACCACACAAATTGCTTCGCTTGGCGTCGCTGCTGGAACTACTACTCCCAATTCTTTCCTGGACAAGTTCAGCAATACAAGTTAAGATTAATTACACTTTATCCCCTTTAACTATGACCCTTTTTCAACTTATTCTTTTAACTTTTTTTTTACAACTTATTCCCTTCAACTATAAAAATATGTCATAATAGCCCTTCTATTAACTTTTCGTCGAATTTTTGACAAAAAAAATTATGTAATTGTTAGGTGAGTACCTCAAACGATCCATTAAAAATATTTCAGTGAGACTAAAATACCTCTAAAGAATGTTTATAGATATATGTATAAATTTCATCTTCGCCATTACAATTCTCTCCCTCCCTCTCTCCTCTTGGTTCAAGATCTGGGTAAAAATACCCATGTTCAGAAAGGGATACATAGGAATGCCAATTTCGGATTAAGAGCATATCTTATAGTTTAAGCACTCAAAGAATTTTCGATCAGAATTTTCATCTGTCATAGAGGTTCTACATGGAGCTCTCAACCTATTATCATAAAATACAATGTTAAATATGGTTGGAGTTGTAGCTTTATGAAGAGAAGTTCATGCCGTCATCTTAATTTCCATAGCGCACTAGGGCAGCTCAGATGGCCTTCGATCTTGCTTTCAATTGTGAGAGTATTCCAGTCACGGAGAGCTGAAGAAGAGAATCAAACCAAGAGAAGAGATGGGGAGAGAAAGAACTGTAATGGCAAAGATGAGATGTATACACATACCTATAATCATCCTTTATGAGGTATTTTAGTCTCACTAGAACATTTTTAAGGGTAAAGGACCATTTGAGGTACTCATCTGACAATTATATAATTTTTTCCAGAAAAAATGCGACGAAAAACTAATGGGATGGCTACTATGACACATTGCCATAGTTGAAGGGATAAGTTGAAAAATGGTCATAGCTTGAGGTCTAGCTACACATACATCTAACGATTGAAGATACATAAGCTTGCTTCATAAAGTGTCTTGGAATATGTCTAAAGTATATAAAAGTGCAATAAAATGCAAGAATGTACAGAAGTTCTAAGATGGTACCAAAAAATACTTCCTGAACTAACAAACCCCGAGGAAGCCGTTAGCCATGCACGTAAAGTCATGCGAGGGTGTTAATGCATCATAAAAGTTACTTGTCACATTAGTAACGAACAATGCCACAGACACAAACCTTACGAACACAAATGTGTCCTGCACCATTGGATGCGCGTGGATCCAACCGTACTGGACACATCTATGACAGACTTTTCCCATTAGTAACAAGCATTCCGAAGCAACAATGTTACCTTTCACCAAGGAAGCATCTCCTAACATCCAGACATACTTTGGCATGAGACATGAGAAGTCGTCAGACAAACAGGCCAAGCCGCCCAGATGATTTTGAGCTCCTGCACCACAAAGCATAAGGTTTGCTGCTTGAATGACTCCATACAAGTTTTACTCATGCAGCTATCCTTTTGCCAGCAGCAAACACCATAGAAATAAAAAAGAAAAAAACAGCACGAAGAAATTAAACCGCGCCAAATAATCACTGGTAAATGTGAGATGAACAAGAGGGAAAAATAAAACATTCATTTCCTAATCTGTGTTAAGTAGAGGATAATTTACACTTACTAGCTACTTAGTAGCAGTAAAAGACTAATGTGGGGAGGAAAAAAGAAAGAAAAGACGTGTAATGTACAATAATAGACAAACTCCTAGCTGACAATAATTAGGTATAGACAACTCATTCCCAACCCATCAACGTCTTTCTAACACACTCTTTGATCTCATTCCTGGCCAAAGGCAAACCATCCCCATCATCAAGTAAGATCCTGTAAACTTCCCATTCCCGATCATGAATCCGGTGTCTCGCTATCTCCACCTGCACAATACACAGAGACAACAAGCATAACGAAAAACTCTTTAGTTCATGTTTTGGCAAAAAGATGAATGCAATGGACAACGCACGTTGCTGAAAATTGCTTTTGTATGCTTGTTTCTGAGAAATATTTTTCGCGCCTTTACATAGATCATTGAATAATGTACTTTTGATAGGTAAATAGAATATTTCAAAAGATATTCATGAAGATGCATTATTTGTTGATGTGATTGAAGACAACACAAAACAATGGAGTATAATTTATGCACTTTTGGAGAGATCCCCAAAATGAATTAGATGTATTACCAAAAAGATACGTATGTCGAGAATCTTGAGAGCAAGGGTAATATCATGGAAAACGAGTGGCCTTCCTCGTCCAGATAACTCGACTGGATTCGCTACGAGCAGCTCCGTGTCAGGGCCGCGACTCAGGACATCGATTCTGAGAGGACGGAAAAGCTCCATTCTCAAACGAGAACATAATGCGTTCTGCTTCTCAGGATCCAATATCTTCTTCCCATCCACTTGCATTATGAACAAGTCCAACTCACAGTTTCCTTTTGGATTTGCGAAGAATCTTCCGTAAGAAATCTGAAAAAACAAAAGCATGTCTCGCTTAGTACCACTAGCATACCAGGCCGTTTTACGGATCTTGTTTAGGTTGCTTTTGGAACTCATGGAAGCAAAAAGACAAAACCAGTTTGGTTATGAACAGAATGAGTAACGGTGGGAAGGAGGAAAACGGGAAAGAAAATAATTTGATAACTCAAAATAACAAAGGAAAGATGAAAGAAAATCAAAGGAACTTGAGGAAAATAACTTGCCACTTATTTTCTCTTGCATTTCTTCTCTTTCTTCTCACTATCAAAACAAGAACCAAACATATGAAGATATATTGCATTTTCGTCACCGTTCTTGTGACCATCACGAAAGCTCAATATGGTCAAAATTATTCAACCAAAAGGCGGAAAAGTTCAGGTGGCATAAGTAGTGGTACCTGGATATTGTAATCCTTTAGGGTTCTCATGGTGTCATAGATGAGACCTTTGTGATCTTGGCAGAGGATTTGAACAAGGGTGTGAGAGGGGCTGAGGAAGTTATCCAGTTTGATAGATACAAGGTTGGACGCGAGGAAACCATTTGTGTGTTTGCTGGGCAGCTCTAAGGAGAACATGTCTTGGGTGATTGCTGAGGGAAGAAATGACGACCCTTGAGAGCAAGCAGTAATTTGAGGGCCAGCTAGTTCAATCTCACAACTTGTCATGGCCTCCCTTAGTACAGCTCTCAAATGACCTATAGTTTCCTCCTTTCTCTTCTTAGTATGAAGAAGTTCTCTGGTTAAGAAAAAACAGCCTATTTTATGAAGTTTCATGATATCAAAATTAAATGAAAAATGAAAAAAAAAAGTTTATTTATTCAATAAAATAAAGGCAAGAGCATAAAAGTGGGCATTTAGATCGGAAATAAAACACACAGTTGTAACTATAGAACATGAAGGAAAGGGTGAAGAATTCAACTTTATGGGTAAACAGTAAGGGTGAAAGTACAAACTTAGTAATAGTAGATAAACCAACTCAGCTTATTCAACAAAAACAATAAGGATGCTGGGTGCATATCCCATGCTCATACTTTTTGGGACTTTTCATATCCAGCGGATACAGGGACGTTTGTTAGCGGTCCATTGCTTATCACCCTATCCGGATTGTCATATCAAGATTTGTTTACTTCTTTGAACCCCGGATATGATGTCAATGATATTATTTTATCTGCCTGGACAGGAATAAAATTATTCGACCCATCCCCATATCCATACCTTATCCGCTTCTATTTGTCATTATTAATTACGAGAATGCCATCTACCTACTCATATCTACCATATCATCTTTCCTCAAACAAACTCTTTATAACTATTCACCCCTCTCTAGTAAATCTTTCCTTCTATTATATCCCTCTTACTGTACTCAACTCAACATATCCCTTCCAAAATTTTGACCGTTAACAAACGGGCCGAATTAAGGGGAATTGCAGAGTCCACTAAACACTACTAACAATAACAAATCCAAAGGTAAAGCAAAGAACTAAGGATGCGAAAACGTATCATGATTCATGCATGAACCAAAAAGTAGAATTGAGAATGAAATAGTTTGAAACTAATAAATAGCATAACTTTTATTGACAAAACATTTCTTTTTACCTCACTCGGGTCAATTAGTTCAGACAACTATGTCAAACTTTTTTCACTGAAAAAGTTTCTCCTCCTTCTACCATTCCTCCATATTACTATTGTGGTTAGAAAGTGTTGTTCTTTTTCAGAACTCAATACGGTAATAAGCCGAAAATGTCATAGAAGCTCACTATGAGACGTTAAGCTCTGATTGTCACTTCCCTTATTCTGCACTGAAAGCAACTAAAATGTTTTTTATGTGTCCTTTATTCAACCTTTGTTTCTTGCATTTTACACGCAACGCAAATTTGGGTGCCATTAGAATGCTAGGAAACAAGTAAGACTTCGAAAATTACTATATTTATGAACATTTTTTAAGCACCATAAGACTATGGAAAAAACGAACCTGGTGTCTGTCACAAAGAAGAGATCCATAACTCTCCCATCTGGGGCTGTTGATACCTTTACTCTTTTTATTGTAAGCTCGAGCTCACACAATACCTTGGTAACATCTAGAAAAGAAAACAACAATCAAATCAAAACAAAGAAAGAAAGATGAAGGAAACAGAAAACAAAAAGGTTACAAAAATGACTGTTGTATCTGAAAAAATTTAGTTTCTGAAAGAAATAATTCTAATTTTTTTCCTTGATGTGATCTAATATGTAGTCCTTTTTCGATTTGACTAAGCAAAATAATAGTTGTTTTGTCATGGGTTTTAGCATGCCCTAGAATATGGAGAAAAAGAGTTTCAAAGACTTGAGCAATAAGAAAGCATATTCCTTTCCATACATATAAATAATACAACAAAACAATTAGAAGTTAATATAACCAATCTTGAAGTCAAAGCAAGCAAAAAAAAATCAATGAAATGAGACCATGACTAGAATACACAGACAACTATTAATTTGACCAAATTTTTATATAGTATAGAGAGTACCATGTAAGAGGCCTTTCCAATCAAAGTAACACCAGAACTTCAATAGGAACACATCTGGCGGTTTTGGCTGCTGAAATTCTGGTCTGTAGTAGTAGATTTCCGAGACAGCGGGCGAACAAATAGGGCAAACCTCCAATAGCCTGTTCTTCAACAAATCCCACCTCGTTGTCGGTCTCCCAGCAACCCAGAAAACTAAGTAACACCACTTCCCATCAGTTGAAACATCTACACACAAAGAAAAAAGGGGACGAAAAGTAGAATAAGAATCTCCAATTCTTCATACCTCTTTGAATTTTTAATAAGAATCTTACGTTGCAGTAAAGAAAAATTGGGCAAAAATGAAGAAATAAATGACCTACTTTAGGTTTTTCTTTTTACTTCAAAAACACCATTAAAAAGGCAGAGAAAATAATTATAATTGCCCTCTTTTGTCTTCTAAGAATTTAAGCGATAAATTTTCTGAAAAAAAATTCACATTACCCATGTACTATTTTGCAATGAATCTCATACTCCACCTCACAGTTTGAGGGCATATCTCAAGGGAAAGAAAAGAACAACAAATAGGATAAGAATCTCCACTCCTCTCTTGAATTTTCAGTAAGACTCATAAGCTGCAGTAAATCTATTTGAAAAATTTTGGAAAAATGAAGAACTGGAATAATCAATTTTCTTTGGTTTTCTTTGAACTTCAAACTCGCCTAAAAGAAAAGAAAAAGGAAGAGAAAATAATTAGAACGCCCCTCTTTTGCTGCTAAGAATCTCAACAAAGTAGAAAACCCATCAATATTTACTTATGAATCTCAGATCCCACAAAGAAAAATAAAATTAAAACCCAGGAAACATAATAAAAACCATTTTACTCAGCTTCAGATTTCCAATCTAAACATATGAAGATCTGAGTACTTTTTATTTTTCAAGAAAGTTATACATAGAGACACTAACAGCAATAGAATTATCCATACCTCCTCTGGAAATGCTCAAACCAAACAGCAAAATAATCCTACACAGATCACAACCCAGTCCAGTCTTATCAGGGCAATTAATAGTAATTACAGTAGGATCCCCTGGCTTCTCAGCTTCTTTTATAATAACCACATCTTCTTTCAAAATGCCCATTTCACCTCTCTCTCTCTCTCTCTCTCTCTCTCTCTCTCTCTCTACATAGATATGGACATATGTATCATCTGCTCTTACCACAAGAAATCACTCCCAGGAAGTAGGACTGTTCCTCTTTGGGGAAATGAAGCACAGAGAGATAGACAAAGAGTGATCAGACAAGAGATAGGGTATTTTACTCTCTCCCCCTCTCCTTTCTCTATCCTCTTCTTTCTCTGTTTTGTAAGCAAAGATATTGGAGATTCCGTCAAAGAGAGAGTAGAAACAAGCTCATGTGGGTTCAAGATTATTGGCGCTTTTCCCTCCTCTGATTTCTCCCTCCCTCCTTCCCTCTCTCTCTCTCACTCGTACTTGTTTCAATTTCTCGTCCTCATTAAATAGTGCAGAGCGTACTGGATAATGACATATACATATATGTATATACATCCATACATATATGGAATATACTATAGCAGCGATAAATATTGTAATAAAATCCACGTGATTTTTAAGGAAAATAATGTTAACATGTTTTTAAATATTTTCATTAGTTTTCCATATGGATGTAGATATTCCAACAGTTACATACCTTACTTAATGCGCCAAAACTTGGTGCCCAAATTTTAGATTTTGAATAATAAAATAATTTTTATTGTATATTTAATAAGCATTTATTGAGTGATATTTAGGTATTGTCACTTGATGTTCCATTATAACTAATCCTAGAAATGGATTCATGAAAATTTTTTTAAATTTAAAATCAATAGTCGTGATTCATTTATATGTGTAGTCCTACTAACTCAAGTGAATAAGTGAATCTTGACCATTAATTTTAAATGCGGACAAAAAAAATTTGGTTCAATGTATAAAATTATAGGCTTGTAGCATTGTTCTTATTTAAATCAAGGTTTTAATTTTATAGATTGCGTAAATTTTTATCTTATGGATTACTAATTTAATTCTAAGTTTATTATTGTCTACTATAATTGTCCTTATTTTATTGTGTGTTTGACATTTTTACCTTATTTAGATGATATATATATATATATATATATATATATATATATACACACACACGCACAATACATATATATGTATAGGTTCCAGTTAGTCTAATGTTATATACACAATACATTATATATACATATAATGTTATCTAATAAATTAGGAATGAAAATAATGGTTTCAATATTTGGTTTACATGATACACAGTAGTGTATAATGTTGGGTTAACGATAAGAGTGTACCATTGATTACAATGGTAGGAAGATTTCGTATTCGTTTATCGTTCAAAGGGTTTTTTTGAGTATAGTTTTTGTTACGTAGTGAGTATATTATTAATTCTTCCGTTCTATATTAATTAGTTCGTGTATTTTTGTCTAGTTGTCACAATAAATATGTGTCTCACCATATATCATATTTGCTCTCGTATTCTTTAGAAAAAGTCTAAGAACACAATATTTTATATGCAGATCTAAATACAGATATATTTGGAACGTCCGATGCACGTTGAGTCTAGGAGTTCATGTTACTTTAAAAAATCTCACGTGAATCGGACGATTCTAAACACACCTATGTAGGCTTGTTGAATTCTTCGTCGTAAAACTTCCATATTTATGGAATTATTTTTCTCTGATAGTGAGAAAAAAAATCCCTAAGGAACTATTTGTTTGTCCAGATAAATGGTGACATATCAAATCGGGAATTGATTTTCACACCTCATCTCTTTTAGTTTCATGCATTTTTTTTTATTATATAAAGTTACTGAAATATTTTTCTATTATATAATCTTTATTCCTCTTGTGTTTAAATTATTATATTACCCTTTTAATTAACTAAAAGTAAATAATGTTTATTTTTTGTCTTTATTTAATTTTTTTTATAGTTATTATTTTTGGGTATGGTTCATTAGGTCGTCTCGACGAAACAAATTTAAAAAGTATAAAAATATATTTAAAAGCTAAAAAAATCACTAAAAAATTAAAAATTACTGTTTTGAGTTTATTTTTTGTGCTTTTTGGATTTTTTTAGTTTTTTAATATTTTTTTATATTTTTTTAAAATCGAGATGAACTAATAATCATCAAAAAATTGATTCAAAACAAAAAAATTAAATTTTAATTTTTGTTGGAGTCTTTCCTTTATTTATGATCTATTTAACATGTAGTAATTACTGGATTATTATCTAATTATTTTTTTCTTATTTGAAAAAAATTTAATTTTTTATTTTGTACCAATTTTTTAGTAGTTATTAGTTCATCTCGACAAGGAATTTCAAAAAATATAAAATAATGTCCGAAAACTAAAAATAATTCTAAAAAAACTAAAAAAATAAGCTCAAAATATCATTTTTTTAGGATTTTTTTTGTTTTTAGTGAATATTTTTAGTTTTTAAATATAATTTTAGATTTTTTAGATTTCTTTCGTTGAGACGAACAAAAAAATCATAAAAA
>JABCMJ010035529.1:0-10868 GCA_014822125.1 Arbutus unedo | reverse complement strand
ATTTAACGATTGGTGTTGCGGTTTACCTTAGTCTTTCATTCTTAGGGTTTATCTTTGTCAGGACACCAGCGCACTCAGTCTCAGTCCCTTGTTCTTGGTCGCGTCTCTGAGTCTCTCTCTTTGCCGACAACCGGTCGCCGGCAGCGCGGCACATCCACAGGTTTGGGGTTCCCGTTCTCTTCTCTGTGACTCTGTTCTTCCTCGCTCTAGCTCTTAACCTCTCTAGTCTGTTCTTTCTCTCTCGCGCTCGCAGCTAATTCTGTTATTTCTCTCGCGCAGCAAGCACGATTTGTTCTTTCTCTCTCGTGCAGCGAGCACAAGTTCGGAATCGATCAACAAGTGCAGGTACATTTTTCCCAAATTTCAGCCTCGACGCATTGTTCTCGACCAGAACTGAAGCCTGGTTTTGGGATTTATGGATGATATCTGAAACTTTACCGCTTCTTCTCCTGGTCTCGTGGTTTGGATATGTAGCATTTTGGTGTGAGATTGTATTTTTTAGTTCCTTTCTTGTTGTTCACTTATTTAGCCATTGATTCAAAAGAGACAGTAGTATAAAAAAAATTAAGTTTCTGGTGATGATGGATTTTAGTTGTGGTTGGATTGGCTTCTGGATGGATTTTAGTTGTAGTTGTAAAAAATGCTAGATGATTGATTTTAGGTTGTTGGAAAAATTAGTATTTTTTTTTCAATTTTAGGATCTCCGTTCCTGTTTGGGGCGGAGTGGAGGGTAACAAAAAAAAACAATTATTCAAGTTCAATTTAGTTCGCAAAGGGCTAACTTTAGCTTCAAACGTCAAAATTTTGACTTGGCAGGTGATGCCAAATTTGAGGCAAATAGGCAGGAGTTAAATTCAACTGAAATGTAGGTTGGACCTCTTTTTTTCACTTCATTTTTGCTGCTGAAGACGGGGGAAATTTGACACTCTCCGTTGGAGGTTGCTCTAACAAATCAGAATTAAAAATCTAAAAACTAATTATCTAATTATCTTTGAAACACTCCCGGAGATTGTGTCTGGTACTCATCTTCAAGTGTGTAAATCTCATATACTATTAGAGAATAAAATGATGCTCCCAGAACATGAAATAAGTGTCGTTAAAATGTCATATCATTCCCTGCTGCATGTATTAGTGTCGTATGGATGTGACTCCTGAAGTACAGATTGATGAGATTTTAAATGCTTTAAAGGAACTGGGGTAGGGCGAAGGGGCCAGAGGCAGTTGCAGTTCTTTTATTATTATATCCACTACCTGCTCGACGAATTGCCTCTTCCATGTGCTAGTATTACAGTACTTGAATCCTGCCACTCTGGAATAATTCATGGTCCACCCTTGTGTTACCTCTGATAGCTCTACGTTTGTTTGTGATAAAACTAGGGCCTTTTTCACTTTCCTACTTTTGTTACCCTTTTGAACCAACACTAGCCTTCCCATTTCTTTCATTTTGGGTTGTACTTGAAAGATATATCATATAACTAGTAATGTTTATCAAATGTTAATACCAATTTGGGTACGTCGTTTGAAGTGATGGATGCTGCTAGTCAAGTGGGCTACATACCTCCACCAGAATTCCAGGAGTATGCCAAGGAACCACTTATCGAACTTAATCCAACAGACTCAAAAGAGATTTGGCTCATTCAATGGCCAATTAACCAAGTAAGGTATCTTTAGTTCCTTTTTGTCCCATTTCTTGATTTTTTGATATAGTTTTATCGTGAAACAACACAATTTTGTGTTAAACAAGGATATTTACAATGAGGGAAAATGGTGGAAAAACCAATAACTTACTAGATTAAAGAAGAAAACCTTTTTACATAGCGTTATAGTGCTATTGGTTTGTACGAACATGATATACGCTCTACACTTTTGGCCTCCTGCACTCCTTGTGGGAGAGACATGAGGGGAGAAAAGAGCGTGAGATGCTAGAAGATATTGTAATATCTCATTTTTCTCAAAAAACTAATGGACAAATCCATGTTGTGACTTACAAAAGGAGAAGCTCAGAGTTCACCGAATGGAAAATACTGAGCATCACTTGTTAAAGTACAACATGTATTCCTAACTAATCAAAGTATAATAGACAGGGGATTGGAGGAATGCCACCCGTTTCTAAAAAGAAGCCACCCCATACACTCCCAAGTGTTTTAAGAGAAATCTATTAAATCTAGAAATTGATCTTGAGAAGGGGAAACTCTCTTCTCCCAATTATATAAATCTTGATCAAAAAAACTCTGTAGGGGTTTAAGCTGTACAAAACTTTCGATGTTAAAAGTTGTGGTGTCATTGAACACAGTCCTTTCTCCTCCTCGCCAACTATAAACGAGACCATCAGACCTTCTTCATTTTCAACTGTCTAATCGAACCACATTAATACCAAGGACCAAAGCTCGCACACATCATTGTAGAACCTTGGTTTTCTTCCATTGAGAATCAGCTCGTGTCATGATGCGATGCACAGCTTAAACTGATGTACAATGACTTCCATATTGACCAACATAAGCTTAGTTCAATGTGGATGAATCATGTGAGCTTAATTTTATAGTTTCCATTGTTGTTTCTGAATCCTAGTTTGGTCTGGTACTCTGGCGTTCAATTTACCAGATTTGTTCTCGGCATTGCAGGCTCCTGATTTCGATGGGCAAGACCTGTCACTGAAGCTTCATCATGATGGACTGTTGGGCAGTTTTGAGGGCTCATCTGGCAAGTATAAATTTGATAATGTGAATAGGACAAAGTGTTATTTTGACGCCTGTGTCCTTTGTTTGATGTGAATTCAATCTCCGGTGGTGGTTTGATGTAGGCATAGCTAATTGATCATAGGATATGTTAGCTTTAGCGAAAGAATGTGGCCATATATTGATACTGACAGTTCAATATTCTTAACTGAACTTTTGCAAATTTTATTTTGTGGTCAAATTTCACTCTTGATATCAGGAAAATCATATGACGTGGTCAGTTTCAACGCACAAGATCCAAATGCTACAGTTTTCCTATCATCTGCATCCGAGTCAAAAATTGGTATGCTCTTGCATTTGATGAGTTTCTTGCCTTGCCTTTCATTCATTGTCTCATTCACTTCATTTTCTCTTGAATGATCATAGTGTATGATTTACTGTGTCTTCAACTTATGGTCCTTTTATGCATGATAGATGCCCTCTGGTTGCGGTGACTTAGTTTTTCTTAATGCATCATTTGTTTCAAAATAAATTCAACTTCGTGAAGCATTTAGTTGAGTGGTTTTGTTAATGAAGTCTTCTATGATCACTAGTTATATTTCACTTGCTTTTGCACATGGAAATACTGTAGCCTTCCACGTATTCGAGAGTTGAGGCTAATTGCTTCAGCCTTCTTGTTTCTTTTTCCAGTTTAAGAATTAATAAAGCGCCCCCCCTATAGTGTCGAAGTTTTTTCCTAAAAAAGAAAACAGTGGCAAAAAGTCACTTGGCTTATTGTATCACACAAAAATAGACAGGATTATCCTTCATTATGATATTTGGTGATACAAATATTGAGAACATGACTGGCATTAGCAGTACAGTACAAATTTAAATGAAATTATTCACTTACATCCAAATAAAGAAAATAAGGCATAAAAAAGCAAAAGACATGGAGAAGTAAAACATTTTATTGAAATGTAGGTGGTATAATACCTTAAAAGATATGATAGTACATTAGTACCTAATAGTAAGTCCTTCACTATTAATTGGATAAAATTTTTGTCCTGTGAGATTATATCTCTCAACTCTAAATATAGTCAAATAAACGAAGATTAAAGATCAAGTAAGCCTACATGTCTTCCCCAAATAAACAAAGATTAAAGATCAAGTAAGCCTACATGTCTTCCCCTTCCCTTTAGTTCATTGATTGGTGTAAAGTTTTAACAAAAAAATGATTTATGGATCGTACTCTAGTCCCCTGTATAGCATTGACTATATTCGTTAGAATTAGTCTTTATTATATTGTTTCTCCTCTTTATAATTATCTCTCCAATCTATAATGTAATGGTTAATTTTAATATAGCTATTCCCATGATACACATCCGCAACCAATTGGAAGAACAACGAAAATGAAAAGATGAACAAAAACACTTCTGGCTTTGAGCACAACTAAATTGCTTTTCTTAAGACGATATTTGTATCAACTCAAACCAACTTTGCTACCTGATTTTTGATAAGTTACTTAAGGATGTAAAAAAACCTATGGATTCTAAAGATAGCAAGTCTGGACACTGATTATTCTTGGAGAAATATAAACTGGTATAACGATAAGAGGCAGACAATGATAGAAGACTTTTATGAAATAAATTTTATATTTCTATTGTACAGGTACCATGAAGAGTCATAAGTCTTTTAAATCACAATTCTTATGAGAAGTTACTACTGTTATTAAAAATTGCAGCAAATATTAAAAGTTACGACTCTACTTTTAAACTCTATTAAAAGTCGCAACTTTTCATGACAAGTCGGTGCACCACGGAATAGCTACGGAAGGGAAGGAGGTTGGAGTTCTGAATAGTAAAAATGACTTTGACTTTGACTTTGATGGTCTCCCGATAATGAAGTCAGAATTCCTGTTACCGTTGCACCGAATAAGTAATGTCTTTTAGCATGTCTATTAATTCAAATATTTAGCAATTGCCAAAACAAACAAATACATTCATGCCGTTCACCCGTCTAGACAACTAACATATATATGTCCATATGTATACTCAATTACTTGTATCCTTTATTCCCACCTCTAATATTATGATGATTGAATTCAATATAGTTATTGCATACTATATACTCCATCATTTTTTATAGCATTACTATCAAAAAATAGCAAAACACACAATGAATAGAAACACTTTAGGCTATGAGGCACAAATAAATTACTTTCTTTAAGACGTCATATCTCCCATCTCTGTTCAGTTTTCTAGTGAGTTCCCTGATAAATTGCCTCCAAGATATAACAAAACCTGTGAATTCTACAGGTAGCAATTTTGGAAAAAATTTTAGAATTTGTCATAAAAGATATATACTGGTGTGAGGCTATAAGAGGGATTGAATAAGAGAGAAAACTTTTATGGAAGAAGTTCTATATTTAAAGACAACATAGGGGTACACTTATGAAGAGTCACTCTTTTCAAGAGAGTTACAAGTCTATGAGAAGCTACTTCTTCTATAAAAAGTTACAATTCTTATGAAAGGTTGAAAGTTTTATGGAAAGTCACAGTTCTTTATATAATGACAATTATAATTGATATTCATGTCTTTTACCAAATGGATGTGTCTCTTAATTCAAATATTTTTATGAAATGAGGGTATTATTGACAGCAAAAAATAACTCTTCAAAAGTCAACTTTTATGAAAGGTCACAACTTTTATATTAGTGACAATCATACTAGGAATCGTATCTTTCAACAAGTGGACATGTCTTTTGATTTAAATGTTTTTATGAAGGATATTACTGTTAATTAAACGTAGACAAACTATTCAGTCTTTTATAAGTATAAATTTACTCTATGATGTGCATACTTGTTAGGAGAAAATATAAATTAAAGCAATTGTGTGATGCTTCTTTATCCTATTGACAGTTGGGAAGATTTCACGCCGCGTGTCACTTGTTCATTACCCAGAGCCTAGTGAACTGGTGAAAGAGAAAACCAATAAGCAGAAGCAGATGTATCAGAGATCCTCTGCAACTTCCTTGACCAATTCGTCCTATCATCTGGCAAATCCTACTCAAAGTGTTAAACCAAGGAGCTCACATTCAGGAGGCACGTCAATGCGTAGTAACAGATCTAAAAGTTCATTGTCAGAGGTAGGGGAGCCATCAGAGCCTCCAAAGAGAAGGCATGTTGGACAGCTGATTGTGTCCAGGGAACAGTCCACTCAAGACTCAGGGCGAGGTCACAGTGCAGTCACTTCTTCTGGGTCATTAGATCATTCTAATGAAAGGAAATCAAAGAAGAAAAAGAGACACGAGTAAGGTATACTGTGCACTAAAATGTTGTTTGCCCCCTTCTTAAACTTGGCTAAGCATTTTGAGTTTGATAGAAAGCATTGGAATACTAGCTGGTCTGGATTTGGATTTGTGAAATCTTGCATTCGATTGGCGTGTTGCATTTGTTGAGCAGTTGACTGCAAAACTTATTGGAAAACTGAAACCATCAAATAGCTACTTTTTTATTTGTGAATTTGATGCTTTAGTATTGAGTCAGTGTGATATCGCATGCTGTGGCATTTTAGGCAGATGCCTTTCCAATTCTTTGTTTAACTTAGTGAGGATTATCTGAAATCGTAAGTGCTGTTTGCAGAGTCTCATGCGAAATTGTGAGAAAAGCATAAGGTCAAGTAACTGACATCTTTTTCCCATTCTAATAGAACAAGTTGAGTATGATTATTTTCCATTTAGGTCCAATCAGTTAGAGTTTGAATTAGGGTACAGTTGATTTTGCTGGAAATGATAATGTTTGAAGGATTAGAATTTGAGTCCAAGTTAACTTGTTTTTCTATTTCATGGGTCTTCGCTTGGTGGATGGGATTACTTGCCAATAAGCTAAATGCATCTGCGGCTGCATAGGAAACGCACTGTTCTTCGCATAGTCGGTATCAAACACTTCTATTGGCTGTCGAGGTATCCATTTGTAGCCATTAGGGCCACGAGAAGGCCTTCTGATGCTGTTCACAAGTACTTTACAGACTACTAAATTCTTCGTGTGTTTTTTTCTATACAATTTTTTTTCTTTTGGATAATTGGAGTCTTTTTTTGTTCCTCGTGCCCATGTCAACTTTTCTTCGTTGAGACTCATCCCGTAGATTACAGCAAGTAAATTTCACGGCCAAATCCTCTAGGGTAATGTTCCTTGAAATCAACCGGCAAAAATCATAGACCTAACATGGATAACAAGTTACAGAAAGGGTTAATATTTCACAACCATGCCAGTAATCCTATTTACACAGGAAGGGTTATTTTCTGCGGTTTGCTCGATTTGATGAACAGGGAGTTAAAATTACCAGAGTAGATACTCCAAAGTTGAGGAAGTTACGGTGGCACGAGAGCAGGGCCGGCCAAGGGGGTTGGAGTACCATGATTTTGTGAAAAAAGCCCCTTGTTACTTTTCACCAGAGTCACAGATTTTACTTAGTTTGGCAGTTGTTTGAAGTTTGGTACAAAAATTTTGCATTAGAACTGGTTCTTTGAATGCAGAAGAGAAGGTTGACGGGGCGGAGCAAGAAACTGCGTGATGGTATTGCACGAAACTTCGAGAAAGTAATGGTTTCTGTAGCGTTTCGTGTCGAGTCTTACACCTATTAATCAGTGTGTGTAACTCATCAGGGAATGCAATTCAATCTATTTTTTTGTTTTCCGAGTGAATTTAGGTCTTTCCTTTTCTTGGACTGCCTCTCTCTTCTTCTGCACCACTGAAGCCATCGGTGTCTAGCTGGTCCACCTTTACTTGTGCCAAATTTACCAAGGCTGACTTGCCGTCTCTACAGTTGTAATCGGGTGTTACGGAAACTCTTTCCGTCAGACATATCCCAACAGGGGAGGATAGGGAGTGAATTGAATTTTCAGCTCCATATTCTCCAAGAGACTTTGAAGGTGTGGATTCTTCGGTCCCAAATTTAGTAGATCTAGTTTTTCTTCGCATAGAACTCTTTCAATTTGAGATTGAGAGTAAGAGTCAAAGTTTTGCTCATGGTTCTCTCTTACTGTTGATGAAAGTAGATAATATAAAATTGTTGACAACTTTCTATTGTAGTCGTGGCCTGTAAAGTTTGTGTGCCCTATGAGCTCTGATTGTAAGTGATCCTCTTCTTCGTCAGCATACCTAAGTACTTTGCTCTATACGAGTCTAGTGATTCTATAATGTATATTACGGTATATTACGAAAATTATATATTTTAACATTCTTTCATAATTTAAAATATTTTATTTCATTTAAATTTTTTATATTCATGTCTATTGTATGAGATAGTATTAAATGTCACGAATCTTGAGGATTGACTAGTATAATGTGTAATAATCCGACTTTTTGATTAAAAAAATAATATTATTATAAAAAAATAATAAATAAGATTTTTATGTATCAACTTTATAATAATTATTAAATATATAATTAATTACTTTCATATGCCGAACAATTAAATCTGAACGCTAATGCAGGTGTGAGCGTGTGCAAGAAGTATTTCATTATTTTTTTTCTTCCATTTTTCATGCCCATGAACGTACACCTTGATTATAGAACTAAGGAGATAAATTTTTTCAAACTCATCCATTTCATCTCCTAGTTTTCACCGCCAAACCCTAAAAAGTTTCCATGGTTCTTGGCGTTCTAATGGCTGTTGAGTGGAGGAACTTGGGCATGAAGAAATGAATCTAACTCAGGCCCTGTTTGGCCTGGCTGAATTAATGATTTTTTGACTTAATTTTGAGAAATAAGTCAGTTTCATTTGACTTAAATTAAGAGATCTCAATTTGTTTTTCAAGGATTTTTTCTTTCATTTGTACTGACCATAATACTCCTCAATTTGTGCTTAAAATAAAAAAAAAAATTTGGATTTTGTGCACACATCTTCTTATCAAAATTTTAAAAATTTGAGGTTAATCTCAAAATATTTTTTTTAAGTTAACAATGAATTTTTTTGAAAATAAAATCTAAATTACACAACCGAAAGGGATTCAAATTAGCGGTGACGGTTACTTTTTTTAATGCGGTGTTGATAAAATGGATATGTTTTTTTATTTTTCTTTTTACTTTTTCCACCACAGTATTAAAAATAGGGATTGATACCGTTCATTTGGACCCTTTTCGGTCGTGCTTTCTGAATTTTTTTTAATTTTTTTTAAAATTCACTATTTATGTAAAAGAGTATTTGGAGATTAATCACAAACTCAAGATTTTAAAATAAAATTTTGTTAAGAAAGTATGTGCACAAAGCATATGCACAAAAAAATATTTTAAATACAAAATTATGTCTTTTTTAATCACAGCTTGCACGGCTTTCAAACTTGACGATATCAGCGCAACCATAACCACATAAAAAAATCACACTCGGAGATATTCCCCTTCCGAACATAGTTTTTTCGATTCTATATGATCAAAAAAACGATGATGAATTAATGATGACAAAAAAAAATGAAATTTTTTTTACTAAAATGAATTTGATGAAAAAAAAAAACAAAATATATTTACAAAAATGAAAAAAATAATGATGACAAAAAAACTTCGCCGAATAAAAAATAAAAAAACGAGAACTTTGTACGACACTCCAACATTTAAACAATACGCATTTGATGAACACTTTCAATTATATATTTAAGGGTATTTTAGTCATTCTCACACATAATTCAAACAAAACACACCATTAATTGTGGTCAACATAATCTACAAATAATTTAGTTCAAACGGCTTGGGCTAGATTATGTTCTACTAAGGCCAAACATAATACAATAAGTCAATAAATCAATAATTAGCACAGGCAAAATGGACCCTCATTAACCATCTTGATTTAAAATTTGGTTTCTCAACTTCTACTGTGATGCATTGATTTTCGAACAAAAAGAATTAAATTAGACTTACCCAATTGGTCCAATTTACTAGGATGTCGGGGTGTACATTATGATGTTGTTTATGTGTAGAGACAAAGTAAAAATTCGTTACAATAAATAATGTAAACCGGGTTGGATGGCCCGTGTGACAATGTCGTTGTTATATGGGTGTCGCCCTATTTTTGGTTTGTTTATAAGGACCCCAATTAGGCGTAGCTGGAGACAGTTGGAAATGACTTAGGAGAAGTCTGCGATGGCAGCTCCGGATCTTGAGAGAGTGACGACCAATATCTTGCGCATCTTTGAGCCGATAAGGAGAAGCGGCAAAAGTTCGTTTTGACTGGACTTGGTAAAGCCACGTTCATGAGATCTAGATAGGGTGAAATATGTATTGACCTGAGTCGATAGTATAAAGTCCTTGCCTTGTTAGGCCAGTATTCTATCAGGTACATAATCTCAAACTACGGGCCAGTATTCTATCAGATTGAATTCCTGAGGTGAATAATCCTTGAACTTAAATGCAAGATTCATAACAAGTATTTAATTCCGTTGATTATACTTTGTTCTTTTATCTATCATCTTGTTCATATTTTCGGTTTGCTTCTCGGGTATGAATTTTCGCTGAATTTCATTACTCGTGGAGTAATTTTTCTACCCCTGTCATTCATGTCAGATGTAGGAAAGTAGAAAGAAGAGTAACCCGAGCTAGAAAAGTCGGGTTTGATGTTGACTGTAATGACCCAGAATTTAAAAAATAATTAAATAATTTTTCTTTTATGTTTTAATTGTTAAATTTAGCTATTTATTTTATTTTTAACAAACGGATAAGATAATTTGTACGACAAACGATGAAGATGAAGACTTCCAAGCGAACGAAATGCATGATTATAATTCCTCTCATCTTCTTCAATTCTTTTTCTTTCCGGTAGAATGTTAGACAATGCTCTAAAGAGGAATCAGTTTTATTTCTTTCTTAGCATAATGACTATTCATGGTTTGCTATGGTGATAAATAGGGGAATAATAATTGAGTTATAGGAAAATTAGTTCCTTGAGTTTATAAAAAACAAATCATTAGGAACTTTGAATCTATTTACTATTTTTTTTTAATAAGAGCTTGAGTTAGACACAGTGGAGAGCGAGTCTTGAGAGAAAAATCATTGTCGAGTCAAGGTTCTATTAGATTAGTTTTCGTTTTTCGTTTTCTTCAACAACTAAGGTATGAATTATCTTTAACCCTTAAATTATATATTTTTGTTATTATGAATTACTACCTTCAGCTTCCTTAATTTCATATTTACGAATGAATCGCAAACCAATATAGATGGGTTC
>JABCMJ010035526.1:0-17117 GCA_014822125.1 Arbutus unedo | reverse complement strand
ACCTACTATGGGCCAATAGTCTGAGATTATGTATCTGACTCAATACCGACCCGGTAAGGCAGGAATGTTCTACCGTCCACTCACGTCAATACCTACTTCATCCTATCTAGATTCCACGAACGTGGCTTCACCAGGGCTAGTCACAATGAATGTTACGCTCTCAATTTTAAATATAATAAAATTATACATTTAACATAAACAAGGACTCACAATCTCACCAAAATGCTCAATATATATCAATTGATAAAAGTTAGAGTGTAACAAGTTTGAAATGAATTACAAAAGAGGATGTTTCGACCCATGATCACTATCTCCCCAAACCAAAAAATAAGTTAGATAGTTTTCATCTTTTAAATCAAAATAAATAAAGTAAAATTTACAATACATCTTCCAAAAATAAAATATAAAAGATGTTGAGTAACTGCTCTAATGCAGCCTTCAAAATATGTATGTCAATCCATATATGCCAAGCACTCCATACTATCACTCCAAGATTGTACCTGAAAAGAATGAAGAGTTGAGTTTGGCAGCCTAGTAGGAAAACCTACATAAGTATTATATGCATATGACATGGTATGATATGCCACGTGCACATCAATATCTATATAAGAGAGAGAAAGTAGGCAGAAGCAATAATGAGTCGTGACATGTGTATAAACAACCCATAATATGTCATGGTTCCTCAATTTATCAATCACCATTTCACGAATCACGTGTGTCATTAATATGTTCTTATTATGTGTTAAGGTGTCATTCCTAGTACTAGTTCAAAATTATTCCTGACATTACCTCGAATGGATTCAGTTTTGGCCTTGCCTAGCACTCCCGAAGGAGTCTAGTTCAACGTTCCTGGCATTCCCGGAGGATTTTAGTTCTGGCCCTACTTAGCATTCCCGAAGGAGTCTAGTATGGTGTTCACATATGTCATGTGTCTCATAACAATCATGTCGTATTGTAAAAGTGTGTACATAAGTCATGGAATCCATCATTTTCATCTAGCAAGATCAATGTCAATGTTTGTCATGTGATTCATCTTAGTTTCATTTATAAAGTGTCACATAATATCATTATATCATGAATAATTAAGTGATACTCATGTTTCAAAGTTCACTTTATAAGTTTAAACTTTAGTTCTACTCATCCAGATGGGATAGGAAAAACATCCCGAAAGAACAAGGAAACATCTCGAAGGAATAAGGAAAAATATCCTGAAGAAACAAGAAGAAACATTCTGATCAAAGGAAATAAATATTCCGATGTTCTTGAAAAACATCCTGATTAGAGGAAACAAACATCTCGATGTTCTTGAAAATATCCTAATCAGAGAAGACGGACATCTTGATGAAATAAGAAACAAGTCAGAGGACATAAACATTCGGATAAAATGCTAAAACATCCGAATGACTCAATTCAAGGTCTCAACCAGAAAAATTGAAGAACACCACATGACTTTTAAATTTAAGCAACCAGACCATTAAAATAGGATCAGAATGAGTGCAATCTTTTTCTCACGTGAAGATTATTTTTGATGTCCTCTATTTTCCTCATGAAAAGAATGAAAGGACCATAGCCTTCCATTGACCAGACCCAGGGATTATGCAGTGTATTGTGCACAGTAAGATCTATTGCATTTTGGCTACCAAAATATTGCTCAAACAAATTGAGTATATTTGAGCAGCCAAAAAGGTACCTTTTTGATAAGCAACAGTATACAGTGCATAATAAGATTCTTGTGTCCTCGACAAACACGCCAAAAGGGAAAATGTTTATTGTTTGCTGGAGCATATAAAATAGGCTTATCTCAATACTCTTTTGTAACACTGCTTTTGTAACACTGCTTATCTCAATAAACAGGCCATGTTTGCCACAACATGACTTATTATTGGGATGACTGTGTCCACCTTCAAGACAAATACTTTGATAAGAAGTTACAAAATTGATCATACATCATAACGATATAATTAAGACATGTTTTTTTATTTTATAATCGAAGCCATATTTAATTTCATAATCGAAGTCAAATTTATTGCTACGAATTTAAACCTACCAAATCAGAAGTATATGTTCTGACTTAAAAAGGGATTAGAAAGTAAACTAACACTCAAAAGTAATAGCAAAAATGTCAAACCATGTAAAAATGGGATGAAAGTATAACTTTAAAAAGTATATAGGATGAAACTCTACACTGTCAGTGTTAATTGGATCTTGATCTAATTTACCCTTTTTTTTTATCTATTCTGAATTTTTTTTACCTTTTGAATATAATTTTATACTCTTTTAAAAGCGTGTCTCGAGACTAACCAATAATCAATAAAAGTTCGTGCAAATCACAAAATTTGCAAAAATATTCAAATAAGTACAACAAAATAATCAGTAAATAATTCAATAATAACAACAATCATGTGCCTGATTGAAGTAAAGTATCTATTGACATTGAGTTCATATTGAATAATCTACAAAGTTAAAAAAATCAAGCAAATAGATGTTGCATGCTAAATTCTTGGAATCTTCTTGTAGAGTTATATCGTTCAGCTGTCTTAGGATAGAAATGTAAATATATAGAGGTCAAATCTCAAGTTATTGCTACAGTTGGCCCAAGTTTATGCAAAATTCTCTTAATCTACTCGAGGCCCACTTAAAAACAAAAGTTTTCCACATGATAGGATTTGTATTCCTTAGAGATAATTTTGTGGCTTTTTTGTATTCCTTGAAGGAAAGCAATGCTAGTCGATCCGTTTGGTTACTTAATCTGGAGGCTACTTTTGTAGCAGTGCTTAAAAATAACACCAAGTTGAGTAACTCGATCTTGTGTAGTAAGAGAGATGACAAGATCAATCTCATCAGCTTTAGCATTGTAAACCAGGAGAGAATTGAATGATGAACAAGATTAATGTTTGTTCCCTTAAAGGTATGCCAATATTGCAATTTATAGAGTAGATTTTTTTAGAACTAGATAGATGCGAACACAATAGGAAATGGTGATTGGGAACATGAAACCTTATAAATTATGCTTCAGTATTTTTTCCATTAAAAATTTTGTATGAAATTCATACATTTAGTCTATTGAATATGTGTGGAGAAGGGTCTTAAACACCGTCCAATATTTCAGCCTATTGAATAATTTTTTTTATTTTTGAACATTGATCTTTCATGGGACATGATTTCCTTTTTGAGCATTGGTCATTTATTTCATTGAACATGATTTCGTTTTTGACAATTGGTCATATGTAGTACAGGAAGTCTCCCAGGTCTCCCCATTAGTCTAATGGATGTGACAACAAACAATCTTTAAAGTGGAATTACGAATTGAAATTATGTCCCACAAATATTGACCAATGGTCAAAATTATTGAATGGACTAAAATACTTGACGGTGTATCTTTCTCCCATACATAAACTCAAATTGATTAGATCAATTTACGCACACATTGATTAATCTTTGAAAGATTAACTTCATAGTTGAATTCAATTACAGAATACGCTTGGGCCCTCTTCGATAAGTCTCTTTAGCTACAAAATCGGATTAAAACTTTTTTGGAACCGTAGCACTTCTCGAGAGAAAGAGGATTATTCTGCGCAATTAAATGCGGGAAACTGAGACCTAGGAAGACTTTCTGTGCATAGAAGAGACCAAACGAAATTTTAGTGAACAACTCCCCTCTATAATTAATAGCTACCTGTCATGACTTTGAAGCCGATTTTGATGACATGTTAGATTAAGACACAAATCATTTTCTACTCCACTAAATAACATATAATGACTACATAATCCAAGTCTTATTACGAGTTACGATACCCTTTATTTTTTGGGTAAGGTCTTGCAATAATTTTTTCTACTCCATTTTTTTTTATTTGGTTAGCCATAAGAAAAACACATGCGTGTACAATTTCACTTCCTTCCCATTGGCAAACTCAAGACTCAAAAACATTGTTAAATGTCATTAGATTGTCGAGAAAGCATTAGGAACAAAAAACCTCAACTTTTTAGGAAATTTCCTAATGCTTTCCTGGTAGTTGCTTAGTTCTTGTCATTAGTTAGTGCATTTTGTATCGGGTTTTTTTTCTTTTCAAAGACCTCCGAACTGAGAATTTGGTCTCTAGATGGGTCTATTTTGTCTCTGGAAAAAAGAATAGTCTCGCTTCTTAATTTTTTTATTTTGTCTCTGTTTGTACAAACGTAGACGAAAAGACCATTAGAAAAATACCGGCGAACGATAAGTGGTGTTCTCTAATCACCTACAGGAGGTTAGATGTATTTCTGATTCGGAATGTATTGGTTTTACTGTTAGGTTGCATAACTGTTTGTTGTCTGAACATTACATTACATTGTTTGTTTGTATGTATGTAGGTGGATGATTTTAATAACACAAGTTTTGTTTTTCAATTCACACCGAACGCGATAGTCTCTTTCTATATTAGAGTAAATATTTGTATTTCTTGTCAACTCTCTATAGATATTTTTCAAATATTTAGTGGTGGTCCCCTACTAAACAATGTCACAGCTTTTGAAAATGATCAAATAATATGGAACGGCGGTGCTGTTAGCAAGTATTTGACAAAAATTAAGTACTATATTTGGAAATTGAGGTGGTGTTAGCTACGTTTTAGGTCATGTTCGAGTTGCTTGTGTTGAGAATTGGGCAGTCTAATCATTTGTTGAAAGGCGAAAGAGGACAGTATATTGATAGATAGGGGAGTTACAACCAACAAGGAAAAGGAACCAAATGGTTGGAGAGATACCAACCAGAAAACTGGTGCCTAGTAAAAAACTGAAGGTAAAACTAGCTAGCAGACACGGATCCATCTGAACAATCTGGATGGATAAACACAGATGAAAGCCCAAGGCCACAACTCCAAAACCAAAAACTAAGGCAAACAGAACTACCTAAACCAAACCAAAAAACAGAAAAGAGTAACAGCAGCAGAGCCAAAACCAAATTTCTAAACTTAGAACAAACTGCAGATCACCAACAGCAGTAGACGCAACAAAGATCGCCACAGCAGTAGAAGCAACACAGCACTATTACCATTCTTCTCTCAGGCAGTAGTGCTACAGAAATACCAGCCCCTCAAATCATGAAATCACACTGGGCAATTCCATTGAGATTATACAAGATAGCAGCAATTGGATGATGATCATCCTTAAGCCTCTCACAAACCCCCTGGACCCATCTTAACTTGAACTCTCTTTCGAAGCAATCCCAGTTAATCTCTCCATCTCTGAATATGACTTTGTTTCTAGCGATCCAAACTGAACGCATGAGGCAAGGGGGCAGAGCTCATCTATTGACTCATATAATAATAAAATTTAAAAATTTCACCAAATTAATAATAGAAAATTCATGAGAACAAGGTATCTTAACCTTAAACATGCCAAGAATGATCATTCTCATGTTTGACAAAACTGGAAAAAAAAAAAAAAGAAAAAAAGATTTAAAACATGCTCTAAATAAAATAAATATTTTCATTGACAAATGATTAACAAATTTTTCTATGAGATTACAACTTGTGGAATTTAACGCGCTATGAAGTTATGTTTTTGCTTCTCCCACCCCCACCCCCAACCCCCGAAAAGCAAGTGGTTTCATATTAATTGGAGTACTGGCATTCCTTTTAGGGGTAGCGGTCTTCTTCTTCATTCCAATCTCCCCTCCAATGTTACAATGAAGTTTAGAAACCTAAAGTTGATGACGTTGATCTTGTCATCTCTGTTAATGCACCAGATCAAGCTACTTAGCTTCGTGCTATTTTTCACCAGCACTACGAAAGTGGCCTCCACTTTTAGCAATGGAACGGATCGATTCGCATTGCTTTCCTTCAAGAACTTTATAGCCGATGATCCTTTTGACTCCTTAAGTTCATGGAACAATTCTCTCACTACTTGCGAATGGCACGGCATAAAATGCAGTCGCAGGCATCAGAGAGTAGACAGAGTAGCTGTCCTTGACCTCATGGGAAAAGGCCTGAGCGGATCCATATCACCTTCCCTAGGAGTACCTGCTATGGTTGGACCCTTTGCCAACCATAGGAATTCTTGCACATCCTCCTCATCTTAATACAATTTCTTCTTTGCCGGTTAAAAAAAAACACAAGTTTTCCCCATTTTTGGGAATCCCAAATATGCCAAACTTAGGTTGACTATCGAGTAATGGCCAATGGGTATGCTTTCAGAACTTGGTAGTTGCATTAGGTTGTTTTATCCTTCCACTTTGCAGAAAACACGGAAAATATCTGTTGTAAAGTTTTTATGTGTTTCGAACAGTAGCAACATTAAACAGAAAACTAAAACTGATCCCAAACAAGCCCAACTTCAGATGGTTAGGGAATAGGGGGAGTAACGCTCAAATTGAAGAAAAAAAAAACTTCAGTTCCTCCCTTTACCCAAAATTACATGTGTTGTTGAAGTTATTCTTGGCTAGGTTCAGTTGATACATTTGAGTGAGGTTACCAATGCTTGATGGAATGGAACCAGAATCATCTGAATCTTTCATCTTCAACACGCAAAATGAACAACTAAAGTTTGTCCGAAAACGTTTTAGGAAACACTTCGTCAAACAAGTTTTCTCCCACCAAAACAAAACCAAATCGTAAATAGCTTTGGTTTTGTTTTGGTAGAAGGGCTGTTGGTACTGCTACAAGCTATCTCATTCACTGGTGTGCAACATCAATGTGGTGCTAATGAAGTTTGGTGTTCAAGGTGTGCTTATACACATGTTCTGGTTCACATGGTCTGCTGCTATATCAGTTTCGGTGGCTTATTATCCATATGATGGTTTCCCCTGTTTCATCTTTGGTTATATCTAGGACAGTGTTTTATGAGAGGTCCTTGGGCTGGTGTCTTTGTTTTGAACTCAAGGCTCCAAAACTTTGTTTGTGGAGTACCTGCCTTTTTCTTTCATCTTGTAATTTCGTTTGCTATGGTTGGACCCTTGCCAACCATAGGAATTCTTGTACATCCTCCTCATCTTAATACAATTTCTTTTTTGCTGATAAAAAAAAAAACAAGTTTTCTCCATTTTTTGGAATCACGAACGTGCAAAACTTACGTTAACAAATGGAGACCTAATGTTTTGAATTAGAAAAATCATGTTGAGTTAGAAATGAGGCCTATTATTATGGATCCCAGCAGTCTGCCTCCTCTCTCTCTATCGCTGCTAATGCTCTACGTGCATCTCCAACCCTACTTTTATTTTTACTCATCAAAAGAATAAAAAAGTAAATCTTCTATTCAGTTCTTTATTTGTATACTCTAATATTACTTTCTATTTTTACTATCCATCCATACATCGATGTTAAATTTTTACTTTGTATAGTGAGATGGATTCATCTCGACTATTCATATCATTTGCCTTGCCTCTTCATCAAACTAGTCAAATGTAAGTAGTCAAAAAAACCGAGGCAAAATGATTAGCCATATGGAGAATCAATAGGAATGGGGTGGAGAAAAATAGACTGAGCTACCATTATTACGAAGAGCAACTTCAACAGGCTCTCTAAATGAGACATGTTATAGTCATTATAATATGCAAAATTAAAATTTGATATTCTGATAAGCTCTTCATCTCACTAGTCATTTTGGCTTTTTGTCATTTTCGTCGACTAGTTGGAGCCAGTCTCTCCTCAATTGCTACCCTAGGGACATGATTTGGGAGACATGAAACATCAGATGAAAGGGTTATTTACACTTTGTCCCATTCAAATATCACCCTTTTTTACCTTACCCTCTAGATTATTTTTGGACTACAAGTTACCCCCTCCAATTATAAAAATATGGTATAATAGCTCTTCCGTTAGTTTTCAATCCACGCTATTAAATAAAATTCAACTTTTTTACACAACTTACTAGATATCAAGGATCAAGTTTTTTAATTCTTAGAAACAATTTAAATATTTTGATAAAATAACTTTTTTAAGTTTTATTTTTTCATAGTGAATCATTTTCCCATGGCTAACACTAGGTGCCCGTAATTATGTGTCGTCCATCCATAACCTCAGTAATATGAGAAAATCAACTTATTGTTTTTCTTTTGAAAAAGAGAACTCAATGACCTCTCAACATTTTATAATTCATGAGTTAAAAAATTGGGTGTAAAGCGACCAAGGATGAATTAAGAACATTCTTCCAGTGTTAATTAAAAGCTAGGCTTTTAATATTGGGCTCTCAAAAAATATACAGTTAGCAAAAAAATTTTATTCTCTTGAGCTTAGTCATTTGACTAGACGCAAGAAATCAAAATGTAAAATAGTAATTAAATCTAAAAAAGTGTAAGATAAAATAACGCTAAAAGTATTAAAGTTAATATAAATTGTTTTAAATTCTTGGTGATCCTTAAACTTTTATAGTTATGATTTATAAGAATTCTTTCGTTAAAACATATTTTAAATTTTTTAAAAAATTGTAATTTAAATTAATATGAATTAAATAAAATAAGAATTAATATTAATTAACTTAATCCACACATGCCATGTGATTTTATAAATAATGGAGGTTAAGAGTTGCTTGGGTGTTTTGCTTCACCAGAAAAATCAAAGGGCAGTATTGATTTTACCTAACTTATGTTAATGGCATAGGGTGTCTCGCATTTTTAATAATTTAAGGGGTAACTTGTAGCTAATAAAACAATAGAAAAGATAAGGTAAAAAAGGATGATAGTTGAAGGAGACAGAGTGTAAAACACCCAAGCAATAAATAGGGTCATAGAATTTGTCTAGAGTATACTAATTTATTAGAGTTACAAAGGACTACTGAACACCTTTATGGTTTGGACATTAGAAAGTACAATATTTTGTGCTCTATTTTTTAACCTTAAGGCATCTAATACATAGTATTTTATTTTATTTTTCACTCAATTGCTTGGGCTTTTTATGATTTGATTTCCTTTATTATGAAATCACAAGTTGGGTTGGTTGTTTCATTTCTCTCCCTTTACAAATAAAAAAATCATACATATCGCCTCTCGTGACATCAAATCTACGAGTAACTAACATACTTTGGCCTAAGTCTATGCACCCACACAATGCGTGGGCACTGGCCGCTAGTATATATGGCACGCCCCAAAATAGAGGATGTGATCGACTGTGAACTACAAGGTTTCAACTTGCAGAACACGCAGCCTCAAAATAATAAAAATAAATAAATAATGTTGGATACTAAATAACTCAATTTTTTACTAACAAAATTCAAACCAAATGTTCCAAACCAACCGTAAGGCATTACCATCCCATGAACCATCCAATAAAAATGTACCTCCAAACATGAAATAAAATAACGAAATTCAATTACTTAAATTTCAGAAAAAAATGCGGAAGCAATAAATATAGTTCTAACACTAAATGTAATGTCCTATGGAGGTCAATAAAATAAGTCCCAAGATGCCGCCAGAGTTGTTGCCTAATGACCTGTCATGCCTGAAAAATAATGTGGAATAAATCCATCAGTTGAAAACTCAATGAGTAATATAGCATACTAAGGGTAGAGAATCAAATACGAAATACATATAAAGGAGCAATAATTGAGAATTCCAAGAATGGTTTCAAACAAATAAAGTCAAGGGTTCAAATATTGTATCAAGAGGTAGATGCTAATCAACAAACAACAATGGTACGATAATCACAAATAAAGTGGGAACAACAATCACCAAGTACCAAATGTCAAGTGTTTTTTCAAGGCTTATAGCCCGTTGGATCCAACATCGTACTTAGAGTCACCACAGCCTAACCCGGGTCTTTTTCCTATGTTGATCCATAATAGAGTCACCGCGGCCTTACCCGGGTCTTTTTCCTAATCTGTTAAGCATTAGAGTCACCACAGCCTTACCCGGGTCTTTTTCCTAGTGGCTAGGGTCACCATAGCCTTGCCCGGGTCTTTTCCCTAGACTTTTAAAAATATGCACATGGTCTCAATTAACAAAGAACAATGGCAACCGGAGTCACCTGCACCAAGAATATTCCCCGTGCTGCTATACAATTTCGACAGAATTAAAGGCCAATAAAAAGATAACATGATAAATAACAAAGATACACCATGCGAATAATTTCATAAACCTTGTATGCCAAAAGGTACATCAATTCCAAATACAAATTAAGTCAATGAATTAATTAATTGAATACCAAGTCATAAAGAATAACATGGTATTTTTAAAAGAAAAGATAGGCTCAAGAGGGAATCCAAAGAACTGGATCACATGCTAAATCACTTACCTGAGTCGGAAGACAACGCAATTCAATTAGGAAAAAGCGAGGCTAACCTGTTACAAGATAAATTATGCATACAATCAATATATGTCCAATATAAAAATAACTCGATTAACCTAGAAGTATTATCACCATTAAACACCTAAACCTAAAACTATACTAAAACCTAACAACTAAAATTGTATCATACAAAGCCTAAATCATTCCCTAAGTTACCCACGTACAGCAGAATAGTACTCATCCTAAAACTTAGACTTTCCCCTTCTCCATCTATTAATCTATGGACATATATGCATATGTGTAAAGTATCACAAAAGACAAAACATAGGAAAAAGGTATAGAAGCTTGGTTTGATGCACTACTACCCCCCTCCTCTTCTCTCTCTCTCTCACTTGACTGAACCAAGGCCCAACACACCAATGCTCTGTTTTCTATGGAAGAGAGAGTGCACGAGAGAGAGAATTACCGGAAGAGAAAACCCAACTCGAACCTTTGCTGCGGCTGCTATCTCTAGAAAATCCAATCCGAATAAAACCTTAACTTATTAACCTATTTATAGGATGGACAACAAATCATAGGAAAATAATTACTTATAAAACAAATATTCTAATACCCAAAATATATAATTAATTTCGTAAAACGATTTTACCAAAATAAAGTTTATAATCCCAAAGTTACAATCATGTCATTAGTGAAAATTCTATGAATAAAATATTCAATTAGGATTCCAAACTATAAAAATTAATCATTAGCCCAATACAAAATAATTTTCCAAACAATTTTGTACCATAAAATGATAATCATGTCTTTGGTGCTTTTAATTAATTAAGATCCAAACTACATAATTTTAAATTCTAAAATCTAAATTAAACATTAGGAAAAAGTTGGGGCGTAACAATATACATATTTATAGACACATGTGCATGCAAACACGTGCAATAATCAAAATTCAAAGATGAGAGGTTTAAAATTTCAAAGAAATGCGAATAATTTTTATTGATTTGAATAAAAAAAATTTCGGCCCTTCCATGAAAACAATCAAAATAACAAAATTTTACACTATTCCCAAACACACAAACAACCAATAAAACTTTAAAATATTTGGAAGTACCAACTTACGACACACCTAGAAATGTCTGAACCACATTCTAAGTTCCAGAACAAAGTATATACTGTACCCATAAGTTGTATCTACCCATAAGTTGAACAATCTAATTTTGGTATTTGCAAAATCCATACTTTTAACTTACTAAGAAAGTCATTTGATGGTTGATCATTGCACTACTATCATCTTCACTTTCTACCACTTTGTGTAAATGCCACATCGCTGAGAATTAGAAAAACTACACAAAAAAATTAAAAATAGAGAGAACTAGATAAAAGTACTATGAAATTATTCAAGAATGAGATCTCATCTCATAAATCATTTGAATTTTCTAAATAAATGCAACAAAATCTAAAGGATAACTCCTAATTGAGGTGCACTTCTTAATCTTCTTTTTTTTCTTTTCAAATTTCCCATTTTTTTTGTGTGTGTATATGTTAGATATTTAGAGTTTAAGATATTGAAAACATTATCATTACAAAAAATGCATGCATATATATCACTTAATTTGCTAGTCTATAAGTTTAGAGATATGCATATATGTATAGATACTTATTCGTACATATATATAAATTATATTGGACAACACGTGACAAGCGCAGGAGACTTCTCACGAAAAGTGATCGCCCTGCAACACTATATGGTATATATTCCTTTTTTTGTTTCATTTCCTTATGAGTCATGATTTGATTGGTCCAAGCCACTAAATAAGTGTATCATTCAATTATTCTTCAATTCATTGCATGTATACATAAAGTATGCAAAACAATGAGTAATTGAAAACTTAGAATTTCATAATCTAGATGATTAACAAACCGGCTTCCAGGTTTTCGGTTTGGCCTTTCTAACTAAATGACTTCACTTCAGAGGTTCCAACCATCCTCAATTCTTGCAATGGCACTTCCTTGGTAGGTAGTTTGAGACATTCCTTCACCAACAAGTCGCATCCTCCTGCCATGGATACCTACTCCAAGAAAAAGTTCCTTTATTTTTCTTAATCTTATGATCATATCCTTGATGTTCATTCTTTTGGTAGGTGCTTCCATAGAACATGCAACCCCAATCCTCACGAGGGAAATTAAGCATTCTCTTACTTTGGCCTGTCTAACTCCTTCATTCTGAACATTGTCTTTAGCTTCAGTAGATTCTTCTGATAGCATGCGTGAATCAACAATCTCCATCACTCTCTCTGGCAATGCTTCCTTACAAAATTCATGAAGGCTTTGTCTCTTTGTAGACAGTTCATCTGATGGTCTTTTCCCTGTCAGCATTTCCAGTAACACAATCCCATAGCTATAAACATCTCCTTCTATGGATTTCCTTGCTCCAATACCATATTCTGCAATTAAACAGGGAGGGTAACAAAAATTAAATCATTTTTTATGAAGTAGTCTGCTAGAAAAACTTCTTAAAGGAGAAACCTAAAAAGAGTAAAATTAGTGACCTCCTTACCTGGCGCAACATATCCTATAGAGCCTCTGATTTCAAGTGAATTTGTCTGTCCACCATCACTGTTGCTGCTACTTTTGATGAGGAACTTGGCCAGCCCAAAATCTCCCACATGGGCGGTCATGTCTTCATCAATGAGAATGTTGCTTGGCTTTAGATCACAGTGAACAATTGGAGTTCCACAACGGTGGTGAAGGTATTCTAATGCACATGCGATGTCAATGGCTATGTTCAACCTTTGGGAAAGGCTTAAGTTCCCTTCTTGGTGCGGTGTACCTTCTGTTGGATGCAACCAACCCTCTAAACTTCCATTGGGCATGTACTCGAAAACTAGTGCTTTAAAATCATCACCTGCATGGTTTACACTTGAACACACCGTTATAATCTTTAGAAGATTTTTGTGCCTTGTTTTCCTTAAAACTTCACATTCAGCCATGAAGCTCTTGGAAGCTCCTCTTTGTTCAAGATTAAGCACCTTGACTGCAATTGGTTTATCGCCTTCACGGAGAATTCCTTTGTACACAGTGCCAAAACTTCCAGCTCCAATTAAGGTAGATAGAGAGAATCCATTAGTAGCTTTAACGAGCTGATCATAGGAAACCCTTAGGAAATCATCTCCAAAGAATGATTGGGCGAGATATCTATTTTTATGTTTTCTTTTTCTAAGAAAAACAACCAAAAGTAGCACCAGTAGAAGACACAGGATCAAGCTAGTAATCGGGAAAATAACTTTGAAGCCATGGCCATTCCCCTTCTTCATGGACTTTGGGCAAGCAGGTAACTGCATTTCTGCAATGCCTCCGCAAAGGCCTTTGTTTCCAATAAGTGAAATTGAGCTCATGTTTGTGAACACACCATGTGCGGGTACCTCACCAGCCAAGTTGTTAAAGGATAAGTTTAAATTCTTCAAAAACGTGAGGGCTGCTAGACCTTCCACAATTGGGCCGGACAAGTTATTGCGCGATAGATCCAGAATTTCAATTCCTTTCAAGGAGCTAAAAGAGGGGGGAATACTACCCTGGAACATGTTACCCTCCAGAAGAAGTCTTTCCAATCTCAAGCAACTTCCTAGAGTGTAAGGAATATGTCCAGATAGCTTGTTGTCTGAAACATCTAGTTCCTGAAGATTGTTCAATTTACCGAATTCGAGTGGCAGGGAACCACTAAAAGAGTTATGAGCCAAGTACATGAAAGTTAGAGTGGAGAAAAGGCCTATTGTTCTGGGTATGGGACCAATTAACATATTATAAGATAGATTGAGGCTCTGCAATCCTAAAATGTTTTCAATACTTGAAGGTAGGTTGCTATTGAAATTATTCTCTGCTAGGTTCAGTAGATACAATCGAGTGAGGTTACCAATGCTTGATGAGATTGAACCAGACAATTTATTTCTACTGAAATCTAGTTCTTGGAGGTTTTTAAGCTTCCCAATTTCAGAAGGAATGACACCTGTAAGAAGATTACTGTCTAAATAAAGGGCAGTTAAGTCGACATGATTGGAAATTCCTACGGGGATGGTTCCAACCAGCTGATTTCCACTAGCTGCTAGCCAATTGAGCTGGCTCGAGAAATTGGCTATGGAATTGGGTAAAACGCCACCGAAAACATTATAACTCAATCCCAACACTTGCAGCTTGCTGCAGTTAGTTAACGAATCTATGAACCTTAAGTCCCTAGCATTCCCGGTGCCTAAATTATTTCCAACAAGATTTAGGTGCGAAAGTTGCTTCATGTTTCTCCCTAGCTCAAAGGGAACCGGTCCGAAAAGGCTATTTAATCCTAGATACAACCCACTTATTCTAGATGCATTAGAAAAGGAAACAGGAAAGGGTCCCCGAAATTGGTTTTTCGCAATGGATATCTCTCGTAGGTTGGGGAGGGTGAGGCCAATATCTTGGGGTAAACTTCCGATAAGCTGGTTATACGGAATGAATAGCTGCATGAGAGTCGAGATATTATAAAGTGGAGGAGGAACAGTTCCTGACAATTTATTCGCTCCAATGGCAAATCCCAAAAGTTTGGTAAGGCGACCGATTGAATGGGGAATAGTTCCTGTGAGACTATTGATTCCCAAATCTATGAATTGGAGGAGAGAGTTGTTAACCAGAGATGGTGGAATCCCTCCAATGAGATTGTTGGAATAAAGGTCAAGATAAGTGAGCTTGGGAAGAGAACCAAACGATGCTGGTATTTTTCCAACTAGATGATTAGAATGTAAATCAATGAAACTGAGGTAGTTTGACAAATTAGTTGGAATTTTACCTTCGAGAGAATTGTTACTAAAATTCAGATGTTGCAGCCGAAACAAACGAAAGAGCTCCAGGGGGATTTTATCTTGGAATCGATTGTCCTGTAGGTGAATGGATCTCAGGAAAGAGAGGTTTCCTAGAAAAGGTGAGATCAATCCTCTCATGTTTTTGCCCCTCAAGTCAAGAACCACTACTCTCTGATGCTTGCGACTACACGTTACTCCGTCCCACTCGCAAACATTGAGAGAATTGTTCCATGAACTTAACGAGCCAAGTGGATCCTCAGCTATGAGTTCCTTGAACGAAAGCAATGCTAGTCGATCCGTTTCGTTGCTTAATCTGGAGGCTACTTTTGTGGCAGTGCTGAAAAATAACACCAAGCTGAGTAGCTTGATCTTGTGAAGTGAGAGGGATGACAAGATTAATCTCATCAACTTTAGCATTGTAAACTAGGGGAGATTGAATGATGAAGAAGAATGTTTGCTCCCTTGAGGGTATGCCAATACTGCAATTTATAGGGCAAATCTTTTAGAATTGGGACCACAATAGAACAATCAAGAAGTCGTGTTTCGTACATTTCTTGATGCCATTGAGAAACCATTATGCTTGCATTTGGAGAGTTCCTGTTATTGGTCTTCTAAAGTCAAATCAACTTTTTTGTCCTTTGAATGGTCTATCTGGAAGAGACTTCTTACCCCAGCTTTGTCTTTACTTGCGTAGAGTGTGGAAAGGGGCCGTGGTCAGGTATCCTAAACTCCATTGATGTTGAGATAAAGATGCGTTCATTCAATTCTTTCTCAAATCCTGTAGTAGTGGGATCCTCGTGCACTGATTAATGTTGTAGAATCTGTGCTTCTTGAGAAATGTGAACCACGCTCACGCACACAGGTGTGTGAGTTCACACTGCTTTCGCCAGTTATGGTGCTTACTTTAACACTCTAATTGTATTTTCATATATAAGCAAGCCAAATTGTTCACATCTAATTAAGCAATGTGGGAGAAAACACATAAAAGAGGTAAATATTCTGAAAAAACAAGGAAGCTTTACAAAAAATTCCAAAATTGACATCAATTTTATTTTGAAAATCCTTAACAAATACTCTTGCTTATTAATGAGAAAAATATTGGTTTCATGAGAAATCTGAATAGCCCGATGTACTTTTACGTGGTTAAGATCAGACCGTCCAGCTACGCGAGGAGCTAGCTCCTCACTTTTAAGTGTTGCAGCTCTAGCTCGCACTGGAATGCAGATTGAAAAGGTTTAGGCTTGATCTTTATTTTCTGGCGATGACTCCTCTTTCACAGTAATAGCCAGAGATTTGGATCGAGAAAATATTTTCCTGCTTCATTTTCCTAGTATAAGTTTCGCATTTTGATTGAGTTAGAATGCACATTCCTAAAGATCCTACACATGTACAAGTTACCATTTCGCGTCACAAGATTCGTACTAGTTCATTTCGCTTCCATTGGCCCAGAAAGAATTCTTAACTCCAAATGTAATGATTATTTTGTTCCCTCTTCCAGTCTTCTGTTGTAGGTTTGGAATCACAAGTCATGACATTTGAAGTATAATTTGAGTGATTGAAAAACAAAATCTGACCATATGGGCCTGTTCTTTGGAAATAATTAGTCAATGGTCTTGGGATACCGTTACGTTGTGCTTCAGCATTTTTTTTCATTATAAATTTTGTATGAAATTCATCCATCTAGTCGTGATGTGGAGAAGTGTCTTGGACACCGTCCAGTATTTCAACCCATTAAATAATTTTTCATTTTGAACATTGGTCGAAGTCTTCCCAAGTCTCCCCAATTTGTCTTTTTCGCAAGTCTTCCTCATTTACTAGAAGACTTTGATTGGCTGCATAAATAGACCCCTATTATATTTGTATTGGAATTAGGCACCCTTCTTTTTTACTGTTCTCAACTAATAATCTCTTCAATATTCCAAATCCTCTATCTAACAAAATTAAAATACTGACTTGGCCAGCGCATCAGCGACACTTTTGCTGGTCGATCAGTGATATCAATTCTCTCAGGGTTTTTCCGCTCAAGTCAAGAACCACTACTCTCTGATGCTTGCGACTACACGTCACTCCGTCCCATTCACAGATATTGAGAGAA